>JAUMHH010183322.1:0-31197 GCA_032359455.1 Chlamys rubida | reverse complement strand
ACTTTTACGCGAAGCATGCCGTGATTAAGAACGCCGCGCAACGTCAAGTGGACGAATATAAGTGGCACGGGTCTGTATATTCTGACTGCAATTTACTCTGATAAATTGATACCCTAAAATGGATTTTTGAAATAATGTAACCATAAATTATATATATAAATAAAAGCAAAGAAACAATTACGACAGTGCAGAACAAAGATTTTTCTCAAATTTTAGAAGCAATCCGTCCCTTTATAAAACAATAGACATGAACACTTACAACATATCACTACATATAACACAGAAAAAACAGTCACCATGAAACAATTCTTCATTACGAGATACATAAAAGGTAAAGGTCATCACAATACACATAGAAGTCTGCACTTTTTAAAAGTTTACAGGGACTGGAGTGATTGTTACTCTCTATAACACAAGCGCATTTCTTTGAAGATGGTTGTTGGTGAATGTGAACCTCGATGTAAATATTACGATTAGCGTTTATACAGTAATATATATATAGCAAATTTTATTCCTTTAGAACAGTTACGAAACAATATTGTCAGCATATATTGATCACTCTTGTTTAACCGGTCGGAAGGGCGTAGTGAGCCTATATGTGGGAAGAAACCGGAGTATTCGGGGAAATACGCGTGGTCGGGCAGGTGACCCAATACGTTTAACGTCCGATAGGGGAGTCGAACCCTGGCCGTCTTGGTGAAAGGCGAGTGCGCTACCCATTGCGCCACCCGACCACTATTTACCTTTGTCTATTTTTCAAGATGATATCTGTAGAGGGTCATTTTGGTATCGACTTCAGCCTAAGTCAGCCTATGTCAGCCTATGTCAGCCTATGTCAAAGGAACGATGGCCACTTTAATGTTTCAGAAGGCAATAGCCCCCTTCTTTAGGAATAAACTCTAGGTTTAGGACATCATGGAATAGGTTTCATTTCGGATATGTAAGTCCCTGCATAGAAAACTGAGGAGAGGGGTTGAAAGAAACAGTTACGTTTGATATTTTGTGTAGTTGATTTTCAAGAAAAAGTGGCGTTTAAGGTTTAAACATATTGCTATGGATATGTTAGTTACAACTATATGTATCTGTTATACTATGTTCCTAATGATTTAATTTAATGTGTATCTATTGCGACCAATCAAAACACGTTTTCTCATCTTGTTGCACATTTTCTATCAGTTGTTGTTCAGTACATTACATGGACACATATAAGTATTTCAGCCACGATTTCTTACGGTAGATGACCGAGAAGCAAAATCGGTCATATCTGTGAAACATTTCTTAAAAATCAATGACGGTTTTGATAAAAGGTATATATTTGTTCTAAAATAAGTAACATTAACGAAATAGTCCACTTAGAAGTGTAAAAGATATTGATCCTTCAACTGATAATTGTATTAGATAGCGCTGACCAATAGTGAACAGATACGTGGAAGCTTTGGTAAACACTATTGGGAAGTTTATCAATACAGTTACCTACATATGTACGGTGTAGTTTATATTTACACGTGTGACCTTGTACTTATGAAGCTTATGATTTTTCATGGAGAACTAGCATTACAACCTCTAGCATTACAAACTCTATGGCCAAAGTTCCAAATATAAGTTAAATAGTAACATAAATAAAAACAAAATAGCCGTAGACGTAGCGCCTGACATCGTACACTAATACACGTTATGATGATGTTTGTATGGATGTGTTATACTGGCAAATAACTGGCAGTAAAATCGGGAGATACATTCGCAAAAAATGGGGATTTTTGCGTTTTGAAAATGTTTGAAAATTATTGAATGAATAAATAAATAAATAAAATGATAAAATAATCAAAATACATTTATCTAATTTTGGTAAGTTTAGACAAGGCAGTAGTGACGTATTGTTACAATGCAGGGTACCTAAAACATAATTATCATCAAGTATAATACTTATTGATATTTTATAAATCAGAGCCCCAGTTTTGTCAACCCGATTTCCTGATGACCTAAACGCAGACTTTTTGTTTTCAGAATTTCAAGATCATCAGTTATAGACTACTAAAGCATTTAAGAAGGGAACTATTTTTAGCTTAATAATATACACAATTTGATTTGGGTTTATAAAATTAGAAATACCTTAATTAGGAATAAAACTGTTAGAACTATGCAAAAACATGAACAAAGGTTAGATCTACGTTGTCACCAAGAATGTCACGGTCTTCAAGTGTGAACGGCGGTAGTGACAACAAAATAATCGCTTTTCATATCGCAGAAGGAAAAAAGATTATTTTCCCATGAGATAATCCTGAGGGCGACCATAACACTTACCTGTAGTCTTCATCAACCTGCGTGACCTTGTTTTGTTAGTTTGTCTGGTACAATGTACAGGTCAATATCTATCACGGAAGTAACAATTTTCTGAGCAAGCTCGTGAATGTCGAATTAACTGGGACAAGTAAAACCGTATTTTTGTACAGGAAGGATGCTTCCATTAATAAAGGGACAGATCGAGATCGGAAATACGAAAACGCCACCGTTATCGTGTATCTCAGTAGTTAGTAGGAAGCCGCATGTGTAAGTATAGATCAAGGTAAGCGGCAGATGTGGAAGAGTTTTAAGATTTCTGGAACTAAGTTCAGGAGGGTTAATACGATCGATTTGGTAAATACATGTTTTGTAATTTATAAACCGCACGTCAGTCATCGATGTTTCTGAGATTAGAAGGCTTTATCAGCTAGGAGAGTGACACAGTTTCTGACCATGGGCATGCCAGTGGTCTGCTTCAAAACTACAATTAATTATACAACCAACGATATGATATGTTAGCTATATCCTTATTTCAGCTGAGGGTATTTCCGTTATCCCTTTTTTATTGTAGGTTATATTAGAGACATGACTCATCAGGACCCCTTGTAGATTAATAAGGCTTTAAAATTGATATTCCATGGAAATGTATATATATCAACATTTTGTTGTTGGGAACTGGGATCCATTCCCCAAAAAACAAATAGTGTCCATTTGTAGGAGGGCCATTTCATACACAACCCTCATCTTCAAACTCTATCAACTTATTTGACGTTATGAGATTTTATTTATTTATTTATGTATTATTATTCATGACAATTTGTTGTTTATATAATGATAGCAGACCTATATCAGTTGAACAGGCAATGTCACGTATACGTTCCAGTAGAACTTTGTGTCGGTACTTTTGATAAATTAGGAAAAGAATATTAATATTGTATAAAATCCATCAAATATCTGTCCACGTCATGTTAGAGAGATTTATATCCTGCACGGACTGGTGCCATTACTCCCCACAGACCATTCCAACCCATCATATACAGTTGATCAGCCGATAAACGACAACGCGTTTGCTGCCCTACAGATGCGTATGTTATATTTGAACTTCGATTATATGTTTATTGATATGGCCTATTCATATTGAAAGGAAAACACAATGTTTGCTTTCTCACCCAACATCAAGTACAAATGTACCAGGCTTATTTGTTTCCAGTGTTTTGGTAGGTGTCCGTTCACGCAACATCGAGCGCCATATTTTCACTTATATACTGTTTGGGCCCTGAGCCTAATACCCTTAACTTTATATCTCCCTTTGTAGGGGATGGGGGTGCTCTCTTTCAAATAACTTTAAACGGTAAACAATAAATATTTTTAATTTCTCTCACTGATCCATTCCTTCGTCCGTTCATGATTATTTTGGAGAAAACTGATCTATTCAGGCGATTCTTCCATACATATACATTGCTACACTTTTTACTATAAGCTGCTATGATAAGTTATGTAATAATCCTATTTAGATCCAATGAGTTTATTTATGTTAAAATATTCAGACAAACATATTGAAGAAATAATTGCGACTAAAGCAAACATTTTTAGGACGAGTATGTAAACCAGGAATGGATAATTGTTTTATCAGATTTTAATTGCAACACCACAACACCAGACAATGTATCTCGTGGCCTATTTGTATTGCCTAATTTTAACAAATAGAAGGGACAAACATATCTAACATACAGTAAGAAATCGTTCAACACATTCTGTTAAAACATTTTGTAGAAAGTCCGTGTATATGTTTATACACTTAATAATCCCCTTTTCTACACCCGATAATGTGTTTACATGTAGATAGAAATAGGAAACTGATAATAAATGTTTTACCTGAAAAAATAACAAGTGAATAATGGGATATTGGCTACATGTAAAACGTATCCAAACGTGACAGTTTAGATCTTAGCTTTTCCTATCCTATCTTTGCTTGTATTTTTATTCTTGATCTTCATATACAGCCCTTTTGGCACCACATCACTTTGGGCTATATTACACAACATTCTTTCATATTAGAAACACAATGGATGCAGTCCCCAGTTTGGGGACATACCAAAGTCTTCAAACATGGTAGTTGTTATTCCGTGCTAAATGTTCAGTACTGTTTGTTAGAACGACTAGTTGGCCCATTGTCAGTATAATGTGAGTGAAAGGAATATTGTGCCGGGTGCCTTTAGCATGGCATACCGGCTTCAGATCCCCGACATCGCAAGGAGGCAAACTCACTAGCATACTACCCCCAACACACACGCATGCCTTACACACATGAAGGCACATTCTTAAATAATGTTAGCTGTTAGCTGGACGCCAAACCTACTAAACCAAGGTGATATGAAAAGGCTACTAAAATGAATTGTGAGCCATATGCATCAAATCATTATGTTCAGCCCTGCCCATCCACTCAACCAAAAATGAACAAAAACAGGTCATCCTGGACTATCCAAATTAGACTAGATAAAACACTCAAATTTGCAACTTGTAGCATAGGTACATGTAAGGCCAAACAATAGGAACCCCATCTCTACTCGTGAATATAGAAAAGTTGATACATTACAAGTTGGATGTATATAAATAGTTGAACGTACGAGTGTCAGGAATTGTTACGGTTGTTTCGATAGTAATGTAGTAAAGTGCACTGTGTCTCAAGTAGCGAGTCGTAATGACGTCATGTTAACCAGATGGAAACAGTAGTATATAGTCCTGCACGTGACTTGAAGCGTAACTGTCACGGCAATTTAGCGGTAAATAAACATTACGTGTTTTATAAAGGTGACAAATGAATAAACACATTAGAGAGAACCACGCCATGTTACTATAAACAAACGCCATCAATACATCGCAGTTTGTACTAGTATGTGTAAAGGTTCAACAGATATAGCATGGGATTCCGTTTGAAGCAGTGTATTCGTTGTAATTTCTTTCTTTTTTTTCTTCTTAAAAATGTTGTGGTACATAATCTACAAACTTGAGTGAATTAGAACGCGTACTGCACGGGTAGTGTCAAGAATGACGACTGAATAGCGTCGTGGGAGAGTGTAATTTGGTTAAGCTCTAGAATTATTCCGTGATGAAATAATTATCGAGATATTGAAGTGTTCTCGGGTGCATAGATTAACCCAAATATCCATTTTGTAATGCCATTAATTCGCCCGCCATTCATCGAGGAAAGACTTTCAGGAATTCAACAATCATTATTCCGCTTGGGTAATCACTTTAGTGAATAATTCATATCAAGCATTACGATGATCCGAATCTTAATTATGATTTGGTTTGAGATAGCCAGCATGTTTTGTGTGTAAGCTTTTGTAATCAATACGAAATATCAATTAATGTATGGTGCTCAAGTGGGAGGCTACGCAACGATAAAGTCAGAAGCTTCCAGATTGTTTCTATGGTATCTCGGAATCGTTTTATTGAAACCCTTGTTTTAATCTTTTATTTTGTTTGTTTGTTGCCATTCAAGAAGAGCTGGTTGGTTAGTGCCTGGAGGAGCGTCATACATGGCTGATTGTAGCAGGTTTATCGGACCGTGACTGGGAACGGATGGAGTTTCGTTTAATGCTCCGTTAGGGTCAAAGTGAATTGTCAGGTGTCAGTTTGTCGTCTGGTTCCAAAACTTTCCCATATCAAATACAAGTGGCAATTTCATGAATTGCAAACGTTGATTTCATAATTTGCAGCAAATCAAAGTTATCTTACGTGATCTGCTATTGATGACGTGACGCCGTTGTATTGTTGAGGTGACGTCATACAATTTTTATGAAAGGGAATCCCCCGTCTTTGCCATAGGATAAGGCAGAAATGTATCTTTGCCTGACCGGAAGTATGGATATCTCTGTCTAATGGGGAGCACATTTCGTCCCTACAAATCTCGTGTTGGCGTTATATAAAGATTTATTCGTGATCTTTACTTATTTATCACATAACTGACCCATTTTACTACGTCATACGGCCATATCATAAATATGGTATTTCACATGTGTAATAAAACCTAAAGGTGTTGCGATCGATCAAAACCGTGGGAAGATATTCCTACGCCACTAAAGGTACTACTTTTACGTACTATACCACATGATACATTTACTGTTATTTAAAGGAAGTTGAAATGTTGTTTTTGTGATTATTATTTCCATTACTTTAAAAACTATTCCTTATTTCAGAGTACTTTAATCATTAATATATAAAGTCAGCTGAGGACACATAATTATGTTTGAAGTATTTTTATTCAAATTATGAATGTTATGTGTTAAATATAATCTTACATTTGTGTTCATGTCATATTGAATTTATAAAAATCGTTCAAGAAATTGATATGACACTCAAATAAAGGCTCTTGTCAGATCAAATTATTGAACTCGTTTATTAAATGCAATATGACATGGACACTCATGTAAGATCCTCTATTTATCGAACTAACGTGCACTTAATGTACCGTATGGGCAGTCAGTATGTATAAAAAACTATGTATGGACAAGGAAATGAGGAAACTTAATCCCTATTCAGTACTACTTTAATCCAAAGCTACTTGTTATGTTACTTAAGAGCTATACTATCTAAATTAATAACTACCACATACCTTTCAATTGATGGAACAAGTCCCATTTTGAAAAAGATCAAAGCAAAATTGATTTCAATATATCTTAGGTTAATTGCTACTCAGTTTTCATATGCGTAACAATAAACCATCAATTAATATTTATTATTTACACTCCCAGCGAAAACAGCTAAGAATTGTTCCCAGCCCTACTTTGACGTTAAGTACAAAGGCTTTGTAGGTGGAACGGAAGACAGACGGATTGCGAGGCACTTGATTGAGTGGAGAAAGGATCAATATAACTCTATTATTTAGTGAACGTAAATGTTATTTATAATGGTTTTTATTGCATAAATATATATGGAATATAACTCATACACTGTATGTTTTCATGTTACTCAGGGTTTTCTTCTGATCGATTATTTTTCCTTCCAATGCTGTTCCGTTTGACTGATGTGTGCGTGTCCTGTCATGTTCGTTGTGTTTAACCTGAAAGTGATGTAGCATATTCTCCTGATGTGGACAATGAACTATCATGCGATATTCAGTATGCTTTGTACCCCGACTGATATAATCTATCAATTATGTTTTGATATTCAATACAGATTTAGCTCAGCCGACAGTCGATTTGCTGTACTACATATAAATCGAGGAGATAGGTTTTATTTCGTTTTCAAAGGTACAAGAAAAACAATCTTGATGCGATCGCCAATCCCAGCCTCTCCCATACTTTACCACTTTTGCAGTCGACTTGCATTGTACAACAAGAAAGAAATGTTTGTCCATGTATATCCTATAGAAATTGCTTGTCCGTTTGTACCCGAAATAAAATAGTTTATCCCTCTTAATCTTACATGCGATTGCTTGCCATTGTATATCCTTAATACAATGTATTTTTTATCCATTTGTAATATAACAATAGGTCATTTATCCTGTACATCCAAAATTAAATTATAGATGAAATTCTATATATAAGGTTTGTCCCTGATATTCTTGATGAGAATGTCCTTTTATATCCTCATCTCTGTACCTATCAAATTATATAGGGCATCATTAATTTGGATTCCCTTTTTTATCAATCAGTCCCTGCAGGGGTGAAATATGTTTTCTTAATTTAATATACAGGTAGGATTAAAATATATACGTTTATGATTTAATAACAATTTATGACTTGCATTATCATCAGATGCTGTAACGAAAAATCGTTTTACTTTAATTTCATTTCCAGATATGTCAGATTCTATTTCAGCACCATTATATAAGTAATAATGATACACTATATACCTCACACGCATGTTCTTTATCATCATATATTGATATTACATCTTCTGGGGCGTTATTAATTGATATTAAGGGTAACTCGTACTCGATTTTTTGGTCATATATCGATATGTGCTTAAACAAAGGTAACTTCAATGTCAAACATGACGACTAATTACACAATCGATAACCTTTCCGTCCTACTTAATATAATATGTCTAGCGAATGTACTTGTCAGCGTTAATTTACTACTTCAGAGCTTGGTTATGGTTTAGGATTTTTCTGGATGGATACGCCCCGTGTATAATTTAGATACTTAACCAGGGCTGGTTCGATAAAATCTGAAGATTATTATTATGACATATTTTCCATATATCGATTTCAGTGTCTACAATGAATATTTCAATGTGTTTCGATCGATGGTGACAGACGTACGTTACTAGTTTTGTCTGGAGACGTTATAATATGATGATATTTCTACCTTACACGTGCTGTTGTCTTTCCCATTGTTTTGATTTATCCTTTATTCATGCTGTTGTCTTTCCCATTTTCTATTTGTCTTTTATCCTTTATTCATGGTTTTGTCTTTACCATTGTGTTTACTACTTTATCCGTGCTGTTGTCTTTCCTATTGTTTTGATTTATCCTTTATTCGTGACGTTGTCTTTCCTATTGTATTTATTTATCCTTTATTCGTGACGTTGTTTTTATCGTTGTTTTTACAACTTTATCCGTGCTGTTGTCTTTCCAACTGTTTTGATTTATCCTTTATTCCTGATGTTGTCTTCCCCATTGTTCTGATGTCTCCTCAGCTCGTTTCGTTTACCGTGAATTTGGTGTCTCCCAAAGTCCTTTTGATGCCCCCTTTTTTGTTTTGTGTCTCCTCAGTGCATATTGTTGTCTTTCTCTATAAATGTCCTTCCTTTTTTTGGTGTCTTCCCACTTCCAGTTGATGCCCCTTTTCCTTTATTTTGTGCCCCTCCTCCAACAAACACAGTTCCTGTTGTTCTCTTGCCCTTCGTTTTGGTGTCTTCCCAGGTCTTGACAGTTCTGACATGTGATATATCGTTTTGGTGTCTTCCCAGGCCTGGACAGTTCTGACATGTGATATATAATTTTGTGTTGACGCTGTTTTTTTCTGATTCAGTTTGCAATATCCTTAACCTACAATGTAACTTTGTGTCGACTGAAGTTAATTGCAAACTATTTGCATTTTGCACCGCAACCTCCCAACTCAATGAATGGACAATGTAATGTTTGTTTTACGTCTCTAAAATATTCTATCAGCTGTATTGACTATGACGGCGTATGCATACAGACTTTTGAATTATCAATTATCTGGTCTATTTGTGATACCACGTGCTTCACACACAAATAACACAAATTGGTTTATTCGGCGATGGTAAACATAAAAAATAGTTAAAATATATAAAATAATTATGTAAATAATCATGATAGGCAGACGAAAAGTTACAATGATCTGTGTTGGACAAGGTTTTATTCTAATGTTATTGGACCGCAAAGAAACTCTATAAAATATTTATTATATGTCATCCATTGATGATGGACGTAATTCTGCCTCCTACAATCATATATGAAGTAACAGTGCACAAATGCTATCACTGTTTTGTATATTGGTAGTGCTGACTTCGGTCAGGGGCAATGAATCAGTATAACTAAATATTAATGAGTTATCCGCACATTTATGGTGCTCGCGACCCCTCCGCACAAACATGGTTTGCAGAATGTATGTTTACGTGATGAATATATATACTTCATGTCGTTAGGTAGAACTGATAAGCTGTAAATTGGGCTGATCTAAGCTCAACTCATTGCACCATTCTGTTATCACGTAGCGTAAGTTATATTTGTATTTTCATCCGATCGTTTTAAATTAGTAACCGTTCAATGCTTTCTTAAATGAAATCAGATTTATCCATTGACTAAGATACTAGGGGTTTATTAGTTGTCTGCCGTGCTCTTTATAAGCATTGCATATCTCCGAAAATCATTATTCTTAGTTTGAGCTTAAAGACTTCAATTTGCTTTAATTATTTACACAACAAACATGGACGATACCAAACAAGGATGGTATTACATGTAGCGTACCTGACATGCGTGTCGTAAATTCCGTATGTAAATAATATATTAGCATTGTATTACAAGAGTGTCATCAAAGCCGTAATTCTACCTCAAAATCGACAAAACTAGACATGATTTGAACAAAGGGGTACAAGGAGAATAAGACCGGCTGTTCCTGGTAGGTGATATGGGTGAAGGCTATATCGATATTAAAACTGTTTTGGAGAATGGAATCAATGATCTCGATCTGAAAGCGAAAATAGGTATTTAGAAATGAAAAGTGGTTTATCAAGAATAATCCTAACAGCATGTCAAATTACGTTTGGAAATACCACTGAAACGAATATCAATATTCCAAAAGAACTCATCATTGATCCGGAGATGATCTTACAGCCCATCGTCGCTGATCGTGACGGCTGTAAAAAGAAAGAAAGATATGCAACAGTTGTCTAACGGTGTTAAAATCATTTCATTTTTGTATGTGTATATGTGTTTTTTTATTTTGTTTTATTTTATTGTCAGTCATACCAGACCATAGTCTAAATAACGTTCATAAGCGTATGAAAGGATTTTGTTTTATCTCCACAAATGCTTTCTCTATGAGATGATTGAAGTGATATACTCCTATTTAGGATGTCTTTTTTATCTATTTTTATACAATTACCAATCATACAAGGCCCTAGTTGAATAAACGTTTATAAGCTTAAGTTATTATTTTTTTTGCAGTATGTGCTTAGCGTACTTTACGTTTTATAGTTACTTAGGATTTTTTTTAAATTTCATTGAAAGTCCATCGGGCCATAGTTTAATAAATGTTAGTAAGTAAGACATTGACAGCATTCAACCGAATAATCTGAAATACAATGTACTTCTCATAAAAATAACATCAAACGGTACCGTTTTCTTTATGATATATTTTGCCACAGCTTACCTACTGTATAATTCAATATAAACACTATCATACATGCATATGTAAGGTGTTTTTCACTAGTCCTGTTAGCGCTCATCGTGCAATAACTTGAGATCAATTGATACAAATCGTACAAGGGCACATAACTCACACAAGGCGAATTAAGGTCCAAATTAAATGAATCATTTAACGTAAAAAGGGGAACAACTCACACAAACTGTACTCAGGTAACAACAGGAATCCGTACATAGGGTAATTTGGTATGATACGAAAGATACTGATGGTTAACAAAGGTTAAAAAAACTCGTATGAAGCTAATATGATCAATTAACACGTGTCGGTGTACTTAGATAAAACCAAAACTACAGTGTATGTAACAAAGAATAGCTCACAAAGACGATTCATAAATAGTAGTATTACTTGTATAAATTTATCAACTATGGACGTTAGTTGAGGTAAATATGAGACTATATGAGCCCAACAAACCGATACTGATTAAGACAAAGTAAAGGTCTTTATCACTTCCAGGTCATTTAATACAAATTCAAAGAAAACAGTCCTTCATTGTAATATCATATTAGAAAAGTTTGTATCTATATCATTACTCACACCGGTGCGTAAGCAAATCGTCAAGATAAAGAAATGTGACGTCACAATTGACGTGACGTCATAAAGTAAATATTGACGAGACGTTTCTAAAATTAGTAACACCAAGTCAATTTTATACAATTATGGACTTCAGGTGAGGTCTTTCCCTGATTTACGGATCTGGCCTGAAGAATATTCACAGAGACCGAAGCAAATCGTCAAGATAAAGAAATGTGATGTCACAATTGACGTGACGTCATAAAATAAATATTAACCTGACGTTTCTAAAATTAGTAACACCAAGTCAATTTCACAAATTATCGACTTCAATATTATTATAAGTATGATTCAACCAATGAGGATGTAGGGAGATTATGTCATCTAATGTAAGGTTCTACTGCAAGAAAGTTAATAAACAAAAAACTGTATTTATATGTTGTTCCTAAAACAAGATGTCATTACACGTTATTAGCGACAGTAAGAATTTCCTGATAGACGGTACGTATGCGATATTTTTACATAAACTGACAATAATATATACCAGTGGCTTAACATATATATATATAAGTATATTGATATTTTCACATGATTTGATTTGTGACCTATAAGTTATGTAATATTAATTATGTTCAGGTGTTGCTATTTATATATTACCATGAGTAATAGAAATATGCTCGGGAATTCGTTCAAATGGCCGATACACTTCTAAAACAGAGATAACACTACTATGCCGATGATGCCCCTACAGTTGGAGTGGTATACCGTAAATGATGGTCAACCTTCGTCCTCCATTAACAATGCTACCGACAAGCATGGGGTAGCACGGGGAGTGCAATGTGTAGCAGAGAACCTAAGGTTGGATAACGCCTGAAAGACACCTGAAAGGGTTACATATCGATCATGCATAATCTCCCAGACCACTAAGAACAATATATCCCCCGCTTAGTTTTAACATAATAGATGATGATATTGACCATTTTTGTATCTTATACATTGTATTTTTGGTATCCTGTGTCATATAACCCGGTCACATTATATTGTCAACGGGCCAAATTCCGAACGTCAATTGTCATTGCATAACACAGGTGACCTCCTTACTGCGTATTGATACAGTACAATGACGTAGCACAGGGCGTACTTGGTTCACGTCCGCCATGAAACATCCCTCGATGTAGTTTTGTTTTGCTTACATAAATTAGCACTAAACATGATTGACTTGATTTTTAGGCTACAATAAGTTGTGTATAGTATATGATGATAATAAACGACCCTAGCGAAAGCTTTACATTTTCCTGCGAAAACACGCTGCTCTCTCTACTGCTTTGCCCCCATGTATCAATCGGAAGAAATGCCTGTATTCTTTCATTTATGCTTGCAAATTCAAAACACTTTAAAAAATGTAAATATAAGGAATGAATTGTTTTTTTCAACATTCATGAGTTCATAACAACAACGGCTTTCTTGACATATTCAAAGAATCGCTTTAATAAACAGGTTTTACCTAATATAGTCATTCCTAATTTACTGTTATATGTTTATATTCTCTATGCTTGGACCCATTGACGTACATGACATTCATTTTTGCATAACACAGATGACCTCATCACTGCGTACTGATACACTACAGACGATCCACTTGGTTCACGTCCGCCATGAAACGGCCCTCAATGTAGTTTTGTTATGCTAACAGTTTAAAATATACATAGCATTAGGTAATGCAAAATAATCGTATGCAAGTAGCAAGTATGGATGTAAGCTATACGTATAAAAACATTATAGACCACCAAAGAACGAAAAACATGAAAAACGGAAATTGACAAGATTATCATCATGTAATCGAACAAGCACTTAACACACAAGTGAAGATTTTATCATGGTAAAGCTAAACGGAAAGCTCATTATGACCGAGATATGAACGGATAACGCAACAAAGTACCTGGAGTATAACGCACTGATGTCACTGTTATAGACTACACGCAGAGCTTCAGATTCCCCGAGGACTCTGATACAATACCAAAACACAAACGTAAACATTGACAGTATCATGAATGGCACTTTTTGTTCTCTCTGTTCTGACTGGGCGGTTTTTAATGTTTTGTATTATAACAAGCTAGCACTGTGGATGGTACGTACTGTCTCTGATATCTTCAGTTTCAATAGCGTTAAACAATATTTTAACTGTCCGTTCACTAAGACGACATTTAAGATTTCAGTTAGGCATGACGTCTTTTGGGTAGAAACAGCCACCATTTTTCCAGAGCCAGGCAGCTATGTCCGGATAAGTGTGATTTGCATGCTTGTCCGTGTTGAGTTTCTCACAGACCTGACAGATAGCCCTCTGATACGTTGACGTCTTTGGTAAGATGGTATATTGGTTCTTACGTTGCAGAAGTTCCCGATACTTGTCCCGATGTCTGTCTATTTCAATGACATAGTCAGCTAGTTCCTTTACCGTGGTAAAGTCATTCGTATTTATATAAGTCCCTTCAGGAAGAAACGAGCTGTAATGCGACCCGCCACGAACAATCGGTACTAGATTTTCTGTATAGGGTAGGAAGGCTTTCTCTGTTATATAATCCGTACAAAAAGAATTTTCAAAAGATAAGACGAATTTATGCTCTTTGGCCATTTTCTGGAAACATAATTCAGGGTTTTCCCACTCACCACAATAGTAGTTTCCGCACTTGCCAAACATATTGAGATCGTTTATATAACCTTTTAAATAATTCACGAAACTGTCCCTGTCACTAGCTGCGTTGCAGTGAGACACCGCCCAAGAAATAGCATATTTCTTAGATTTCAAAATGCGAGTGTAATTCTGTTTATCTTCAAAGTTTTCCTTCTTCACGACTTCAGAATAAGGAAAGTAAATGTCCGAGTCCTTCCGGTATGTCATGGTCCAATTAAATACGGACTTCCAAGCCGGAAGTTTGTAATTTGATCCATAATGCAATGGACTTTCCAAACCAAGCATCACCCATGTTTGACCAGGTGACCTGATGATAGGAATTCTGTCGAGCGAAGGGCCATCAAATATTATGACGTCACTAATACTGTGGAGGTATTTATCCATGGTCCATTGACAGTTGTTGTACGTACATTGTTTCGGGTCAGTCCTTCTGTAAAGATCAACCAACCACGGAGGAGGGTTATGAAGAGACACTAAAAACGACTTATTGATAGACATCTTCGGTCTGTTCCGTACTTTAACATCAGGAGCAGGCTTTGTGACTGAATTGTATGTTAGAGGAGCAATAAACAGGTTTAAAAAAACAGCAATGACCAAGAACACCTTCAATTGGTAACGCCATCCACACCTCAGTCGGCTGTAACCTGAAACACGAAAATGTAGAAACCAGTTACAGGAGTATGCACACCATTTTATTTTTAAAAATAATTTGTTTTATTCTTTATGTTAAAATTGCTTCGATTGAAAGTCTTCTGGGAAAGATTGTTGAAGATTGTCTCATTCCTTTATATGGTTACTACAGAACATAAAAATAGACTATTCCGAAATGATGAAACTCAAATACAGTTGATGACATCATAATTAACATGTTCTGGTGCATTCCGTTATCGGGTTTGTCCAGCTTGTACCGGTTTGAGTCTGACAAATGACAAATAGAAAGTGATATATCAGACAAACCAATCCCAATACCGCGGTATTTGAATTACTTCAAAGAATCAAAAATCAATCAAGTCGAATGAGAGCACGAGGATCTATCGTATAAAGACCTAGTGGGAATAAATCACATTTGGTATCTCACTTTGTAAGCATTTTCAATAAAATTAAAAAAAAACCCACCCTAATATTGTTTTGACGGAATCTTTCGGACATATTATGTGCCGGAACAGATGAATACCTTGGTAACCCAATTACAAAACTATAAGTCAGTCGTTTCTGTCTTAAAGTTAACCTGTATAAGGTTTGAAGTGTAAACAATGTAGTATATACACATCAAACATGTGGCTAGTACACATTATTTCGGTACCTGTAGACAAAACTTACTGCGGATATCTGAAAGGAATTACTTTCTGAATTAAGGAAGGAATAACCTCACACGTGATTGTAGGAATCCAAGAATAAAATCACAGGTACATGTACCGAGATATTACTATTGTATGCTTTCAATGTGGTTCAGATGGTACTGTCTATATAGAGGATCTGTCATACATTCCCCTTCATATTAGATTTATGATACAAGTTTTGGATTTTTCATGTTTGGGAGCCTCTGGCGAGCAAATATGAAAAATCCAAAACGAGAATCATAAATCTAATATGAAGGGAAAAGAATGAAAGAATCTTTTTATTATACAATACAAAGTAAACTGTATAATTGTGATGTGAAACGAATATTTTGCACTTGGTCGCCTCCGAAACGATGAAAAGTGCGTCCGCTTCACAATGACGTGACATCACATTGATTGTTCCTATTCGATTGTGACGTCTTTTCCGGAGTGATATTACTGGGTTCTCAATATAAAGGATTGTCCAATTTTTTCAATTTCAATTTTCCAAAGATGCAGGTTTGTGAAGACTATGACTTCCTTATTATCCATTCTGTTTCTTCATTATAAGCCTGATCAGAAAACCATATACGTATTTGTGTTGGTTCGTAGCGTAATAGTTTAGGAAATGATGATATGAACATTGTAAGGGAAACAATAACCTATAACATTATTTAAAAAACACATTTTTAAAATCCCAAACAAATCACCGGGAACCTCCTGACATATTTGATGTGTATACATCAAACCGGAGGTCAAGGATTGCATCGTACTAGCGCAATATGAATAGGTGTTTGTTTTCATAACGCTAAAAGGCCCAACCACCATATTTTACCCGTCTCTTAAATATTCCCGTTATCACAGATAGCGTTATGACAGTGGGCTGTTAACCACAGTGCGTGTTTTAACATGTATGTGCCACCACAGAACTCCCGAATCATTGGCTCCGCTGTGTCGCAAATGTGTTTAGTCATTTCATTTGCTTGTTTACATACATTCTCTACTTATTTACATGTGACCAAATTATTTTGGATATCACATAATTAGATAACCTCTCATCTTCCAGATGGAGCACACCTTCTAGGTATTAATATGAAAAGATGCTGGAACGATATGCTAAGTAGTATGCAAAGGCTCATAATTGTCAATTTACCGATAACTCATACACAAGTGTCCTTGACGTATATAGCAGGCTTTTAATGAATATGAATGAAAATTGAGCTAATTTACATGAAGTTTTACTTTACATTATATAGTTATTTAAAGAGGTGGGTCATTCGTGATGGGTTGGACAGGTTTTTTATTTATCTAAATGTAGATGAGTAAAATTCTAGTGATCTATATGCAAAACAGAGAAGATGAGATGCATGCTTTGCCTTGTATTTCAAAGGCAATATGTTAAGCAGCTCCATTCATTAGTGATGGCCGCATCATTTCTGTTGTGGATACAATCTAATAGAAACATTTATTTGTATGTGCATTCCACTGTATGGACATAATTACCGTGGGTACTTTCTTAGCAGATATTTTCAATCTACGACTCACCATGAACATTATTACTATACGCTTATCCAATAAGCAGATATCTACCACTTCAGTTAGAACATAATTGCCGCGCTTAACCAATCAGCGGACATCTATCACTTCATTGTGGATAATTACCGCGCTTAACCAATCAGCGGACATCTATCACTTCATTGTGAATAATTACCGCGCTTAACCAATCAGCGGACATATATCACTTCATTGTGAATAATTACCGTGCTTAACCAATCAGCGGACATCTATCACTGCATTGTAAAAAATTACCGCGCTTAACCAATCAGCAGTCACCTATTACTTCATTGTGGACAAATAATCTAGTAATTCTAAATTATCAGTTCCTTGCTTAAACTAAAATGACTTATGATATAATGTTACCAACAAATAAAACTTCATATATTTAGCCATGAATTTCACTAGTTCTTTTGGCAGCAGATATCGTTTTGACTTTTGAATAAGTGCCGATTTTGCAATAGTTTCACTGGGACAACGAAGCAGACTAATAACTCTGTTACATTAATATTCAAATAATTGCTAGCTATTCTGGTTTTGACACATTCGGGGAGATGTGTTGATCAGTCAAGCTATAAGAGGTCATTGTATAAGAAAAGCAGTGACCAATTTATTCTTTAGGAATACTCCAAAACTTACGCTTTAAAAGAGAAAAGCTATATTAGAATCAGACGGATATCAGAAAATTTCGAACAACATAACCGTCTCAATACTCAAAGCCTTGTGCCGATAAAGAAGAATGCCAACAAAATCATGGAAAGTCACCAACAAATGATAAACAATATAGAGGGGGGGAGGGGTGTCGTATGGCAGCACATACAGATATTGTCAATTTCCACATCGGTATTCTGTCATATTTGCGACAAATATCTGTTATTTAAGGGGAAATAATGTGAACTATTCAATATACTTACATTTCTCAAGTCAGATACTCATTTTCTTCCATTTCATTGCAATTGTTGATGTAATAAAACTAGCAACAAAAGTTTCAATACTTTGCACGTAATGAAAAGGGATGGAAAGGGCTGACATACACATACCGTTCTCTTTATTGGTAGAAACTCACATCGAAAATCGAGCCATTGTGATGATCTTAACAGAGATCGCACGCATGCTGCACAGTAAGGTGAAGCAATGACAACTTGTACATTGTACATTATATATGATTGATGATGTAATTACTTGAAATGCTACATGAAACGTGACCATAATTATACTACATGTAAACTTAATCAATCACAGGTTTTTTTTCTTATGCATGTAAAGAAGACAAACACGTGCTGGTTATAATTTGCAAATTAGTGCCATTAAAACATAGAATTACTCCTCGTAGAACTACCTTCACGTCTGTGGTACCAGTTGTGTTACCGCGCCTTTCATTTGAAGTTTTGGCGTCATAATGTCACACAATTCTTCAAACTTTTTTTCTTATATAATTTACATACATGTTATCGTATAAATTATAGTATATGACATTTTAATGTACCTAATAAATCAAAAGTAATTGTCGAACCTTTTTTCTGAATGTTTTCAAATGAGATGTTTTAACTAAAACCTTATATGTAAGTGATAATAAATTATACCAATATTTACTCAACAAAAATGTGCTTTCAATTTCTATTACAAAATTGTACTAAATGACGCATGTAAAGCTTATACTTGTATATGATATATATTGAAACGCCCCAACACCTTACGTTTACAGCGGGAGGTAGCACCCATACTTTGATTTTATCAGTTGTCCCTGACTGACAACGGATACAATGAACGATATCTCTTAGAAAACACAGATTGAAATGGATCTATATTTATCAAGGTAGATCTAAACATTCGATTGGATATTTTATGTATTGAAATGAATTCCATACATCTTTAAGTGTGTGCTATGACATGAATATGTATTTGGTGTTGGATCTATTAAAATGATATACACTTTCATAGAAAACAATTAAAAGTTCGCTTCATTTCGGAAGTTCGCCACATTCCTGGACGTTTAGATATAATCAGTTGAAAAATATTATACTCAAAATTACAACATTCACGCGAAGTAAAGAAAACTTAATAATCTTTTAGTTTGATGTAGGAATGCGAGTCTAGGAAAATGAAACATTTTCAATCCAAGAAAGAAAATTGCACATAGACTGAAATGAAATTCGTTGTAATTTTGTATAACTTATTGTGTGCACAAAACAGCAAATGTTAAATTTCATTTGCAATATGATTTGATTATTAATTTGATAATACCAACTTGTTTATATATGCTTGTATGTGTTCTAATGTCTATGTCTATGCTTGTACCACTGTTTGTTACTATGTTTGGAGAGGGCTCAAATAGGCTACGCATGCTGCCCAATCCATTTGTCCTTGACAATAAAATTGATTGAAATTGAAAAAGGGTGTGTTCAATTATGACGTCATTAAAATGTGTCACCGGTAATTGTGACGTCATCAAAAGTGAATGGCGATATTCAAACCCCACATGTTTTTTTTGTTTACAAACAGATTACAGTTGGTGGAGTTGTGACTGAAATAATAGGATGGGAGAAAAATAATCATCCCCTACCTTGAAGTTGTAAAAGAGTAATATCTTAACCCTCGGAGTGATTTTTTTGGTTATCTAACCCTCGGCAGAGCCTCTGGTTAGACAACCAATACACATCACTCCCTCGGGTTGGATATGTCTCCGTCACGACCTCAAGGTAGGGGAAGATTATATTTATTTAAGGGTTTTGCAACGCTAATGTAATTTTTTTGTTTAAAGAGTATTACAAAATGTATATATTTATCGATTACTAAGGTATGCCTGGCCCGAGATCATGAAACGATCTCAAGTTTAAAATTTCTTAAGTTTTGACTTAGTCAATCACAAATAACGTCATGAAAAGTGGCGTCTTACGTGATTGGCTTAGCAAACACTTAAGTCTAAGATTGTTTCATGATCCTGGGGCCAGAACATTTATTCGTGCATTTAATTTAAACTTTTTTTATTTGCAAGTATGAATATCGTCACACTAAATAAACTTTACAGCTAATGTTGCAGTCTACAAATAAAATGTACATAAAACCTATGTTATGCAGTAGATAAACATAGATATATATCACATACATGTAGGGTGATGGGCACTTTAACCACAACATCATATAGTCATGCTGCTCTACAGTAAAATAACACCATTACATATTAAGACTGCTATGCCCATACTTGTGTTTTTCTTAATCTAGCAATGGCAAATCTCATAGAAATATTGATTTTCCCCAAGCATTTTGTTTCTTTAGAATAAAAAAGAACAATTCAACTCTTTCTCTTACATTGTGAAAGTTTTAAATGAATAAGTTAATGACCCATCTTTATATGTATGAATGCAATTATAAATAAAACAAATGCTGTTCAGACTCTGTTGATAAAAATAAATTGACAGCAATGCCTAAGTATTGTTAGCTTTTTTTTTTTTTTCGTTTTGTTATTGTAAAATTTTGCTACCGTGTACTTTATATATATATATAAAATATATAAGTAATCTGTTAACGGATTGTTAGAATGCTGAATGTTCAATACAATGCTGATATAAGTGATACTATAAACCATATACAATATTACAAGAGGTCGTCGAGTAACATATTGCAAGGACGTTCATTAGGAGAAATACGGTAAATGAGACAAGACCATACCACTGACGGTGTCAGGTTTCGCGTGACATACAGGCGGCCGACCCACTTTTTACCTATATACGTTATGTTCCCCTTTCTTATTCAATTTGTATGCGAGGAGAGTCACCCGATATCTAATCTTTGAAATATAATACGGATATGTTTTCTCCGTCTTTGAAACAAAATCGGACTAGATGACGTTTTGAGATTGGACGCAGACGGCTAAAGAATGATTTGTTAATTGACGAAAGGCAGAAGACAGGTGGCGGAGCTACGAATAATGTATTCACTGCAGAGTAACTGCAGACTGTACACATACTCTAGCGACAGATCGCTAGCTGGACCTACTCTTGTTAACGTCAAAAATTAACGTTCAAAACAAAATGACCTCAACTTTTACTGAGACCAGCATCAATCATTATGAATAAGATGTTGGCATCATGCCGTGATTTCCACCTACGTAAGTTTTGTGAATTATGCCTCAACAAGTTGGTGACCGATATAATAATAAAATCTTTATAGATCTAAATTTCAATATTGCCATGTGAAACAGAAATACTACGTACATGACATAAACAATGCAAAACTTACACCTTACAGAGAACAACCAGACATCGGACATACAGTATATAACAACCAGACATCGGACATACAGAATAACAACACATTGGGCATGCAATACAGTAACAATGATAATAATTACACATTGTTGAAAAATAGCTTCAAAGAAAGTTTCTTTAAACTGCCAACAGTAGAAGTTTCTCTCAAATTGTTAATTATTTTGTACAAGTATACAAGAAAGAACTTTATAATTTGTACCTTTGAATTTCGGTACATCAAGTTTGCGTACAGTTAGATATCTAGTTGTTCTAGTAGTAACTTGCTCTACAAATGTAAAGATATTAGTAAAACTAGATGGGGCATCACCATATAAACTGTTTTAAGTTAAAACACATCTTCTGTAACAAAAGTAATCTAAGATGGGTAGCCAGTTAAGTTTCTGAAGAAGAAAGAAGTATGGGTAAAATAATCAGTAACACTTCAAATAATTTTAGCTCCTCTTTTTTGAAGTTTATAATTTTCCTCATCAACATTAGAATTTGATGGTTTTCACCAAACAGACGAACAACATAAACAGACAGGACATACTGTAATGCTTAAAGGGACAATTTAGCGACGTTTTTTTTTTTTTTTTTTTAAATCTTGTCACAAAATTCTTTATGATAATATAGTTTGATACTCTTTATGAACAATGCATGTGGAGATATTGACAAGAGACAATGTTTTCTTGCCTTTTGTAAACAGTAATGAGGAAATCCTTAACTGTACGACCATACGTTTTAGCGGCAGCTGTCGGTGCATTTCTAGCTTACAAAAAATTCTTTTCAGCCGAGGAGAGAAGGTAAATTCTCGCTTTATTCACCTAGCCTCTTTGGAATACAAGTACCTGCATTTATTCTGATTAAAATCATCCTCCAACAAAATCTCAATCATCGTGATATATGATTAATCTATATTGTGTTTAAACCTGTTGATATCGTAGTTCGTGCGGTTTAAAATTCTCCCTGCGATATCCTCTCAAAGCATGCATGCTCTTGACTATTCGTTGTTATTCAAATCCATCTCTGAACAGATATATCTGATAAGAGGTATATATTATGATACTTA
Source organism: Chlamys rubida (assembly GCA_032359455.1). Classification (NCBI taxonomy): domain Eukaryota; kingdom Metazoa; phylum Mollusca; class Bivalvia; order Pectinida; family Pectinidae; genus Chlamys; species Chlamys rubida. The sequence goes on along the minus strand of JAUMHH010183322.1, from coordinate 8,623 downwards.
ATTCTAGCTTGCGATGTATTGTGTTCATTCGAGAATGCGTTATGTTTGAACTCAGACTCATAACTGACACACTGTGTTGTGGTTATTTCTCACTGAAAGGCCCGGATATTATGCTATTTCGGTCTTAAGCTATTTTTATAAACGCCTTTCCAAAAAGATAAAACTGACTTTTCCATCATTAGTTTCCATCAACCAGAGCACCAAGAAGCTTGGTATAATGTACAGTTTCAACAGTGTCATTGTTAACTTTAACTTGCAGCTTTCGGTTTCACGAAAATTTCTGAGAAGATCCGATCATCATTCGTTTTGTTTTGGATACATTTAAACTTGTTTTTTCGTTCATCCACGACAAGGATTTCTTTAACTTATCGCATACGAACTGCTCGACGTGTCATCATCATACATAGTAACAGTAGAGTAACATGTTTATGTACATGCTGGGGATAGTCATTCATAAAAAAATGACGAAGAAAATTTAAAAGAGGTCCTCAAATCAAACCTTGAGGAACTCCGACGCTGATATCACAGGAATCAGATTATTTCTATAGTACACCGATTTGGACCTCACATATCACTTATATTATAAGACGCCAGTTTATGCATCAAAACATGATAATTAACAGTATTAAATGCCTTACACAGGTCTAAAGATAACACACCTTTAAGTTTTCCACTGTCTTTTTTTATCAAACCACTTGTCAACTAAGATTGTAATTGCAAACTCAGTAGAATGCTTAAGCCTAAAATCATACTGACAATAATTAAGTTGTTCATTGTTTGTCAAATATACATAAAGAAGGCATCGTGGATATGCTTTTCTTAGATTTTGCTAAGAACACTTGAAACAGAAACAGATTTATAATTATTTAAAAGGCACCAATCACCGGCTTTAATTACAGGTGAGACCTCTGTACGTTTCCATTCAGTTGGAAAACTGCCAGTACTTATTGATAAAATATGTAAGCTAATCGGCTGATAATGACCTCACCAGCAAGTGTCATTAATTGTACTGGGATGTAATCACTTTCTGTTGCTTTACTATTAGAAAAAATACCTATTTGCTTCAGAATAAAATTAGGAATGATGTTTGGAATATCAAAAGCAATATCACTTGCGGACATCTCAATATCAGGTGAGCTGTCATTAAATTTACTACCAATTCTATACAAATGTTTTGTTAAAATGTTAAGCTTTTTCAGATTGATCTAAAACACTTTCTCCATTTACAATCAGTATATGTGTTGGAGATGATGTATGGCATGATACAAATCTCTGTTGTGCATTCACTTTAAATGTCACCATTTATCCAGTGTTCATTTTCCGAATTTTTCGTTTTGCTTTCAGGGGAACACATGTTAATTTATTAAACCAAAGAAAAATTCTTAAATTTCCGTCATGATCACAAACACTTTCAAATGTTTCCATAACGAACCATGGCACCTGATCAAAATCTGCTGTGAAGTAAGAGACATTTTTTAAAGTTTCGGTATGTGATTAAAGAATGGGCATGCCCACTAGGACGCCACTTTATCTTGCATATACAATAGTTCACGTGATGATTACAGACAAAACCGATAAAGCTGGGTAAAATATGAACAAAGTATCAGGAGATTCATGATGTGTGCCAAGATCAAAGAAAAAAAATCCATTTGCTCTGATGTCTCGTCAGTTCCCGTTGTTGTTTCGATATTGCCTTTGAGTTCGATTTTGTGCAGTGATGGTGTTGTACTTTATTTGATGTTAAACTGCTATTAATGTATTTATCCTACTCATTTAATCGTAGATACCAGTGTGACGCTATTACAAGTAAAATACATTGAGTCTCTATCTTTCATTTAGTTTTACAATTGTAGCTTTACCTATGATCATAGCTATGCTCTAGCTATAGCTCTTAGTATAGTGATGATAATGACCATATCATTTATACTAAGCATATATATTAAACTCCCTAATCAACTTTCTGTTATAGTGCTTAGGCTTATCCTAAGTTGCCAATGTGTTTATGTTAGCAGTGAAGACACAGCTGTAAAGCTTTCCAATGCTCAATTTGCATCTAAATTTATTTACAGAACAGAAAATCAAAGCATGCAGTTTGAAGGCCAAACTGTGGTACGCGGTGCCCAAAGTCAGTTATGCTATCAATCATAATTTGTGCCTTGTAATAGAATATCCTCCGTTTACGAATTTGAATATTTTTGAATTCATTACAACCTACAATGTGATGCCATCCATCACAGGGCCTTTATAAATTATCTATTGATAGCAAACGTAGGAAAATGGGAATTTGTCATTGGTAAATAGAAGTTGCATAAACCATTTTATGCAGAATACGTATCTAATTTCTAACCGCTCTATAGGATGTGTCTAAGATATGAGAAATAGAAGGTAATAAAAACGGTGATAATTCGTATAGTCACCCCGAAAACCACCATTTGTAGTCAAGTGTAGTCATCTCAGCACTGATCAAGTCCTATCGTAGAACGAAAGCTTTTCGGTAAGCTTTTGCTTTCTTATGAATTATAGTTTTTATCTTGTCATCATGGAAATTATTCATGTTCACTAAATACATTTATATTTCCAACTCAGCGATAAATTTCATTTCATTATATATTATCGTTTTATTACCGTAAGGGATACTGCTTATTAAATTCACTACAATAAAATCAAATTATTTAGTACTTAATTTTAATTTCTTTTCAAAAAATGCTTAACATTCATTTTATCTGCAGCAGAAATAGTATTTTATTGGAGATGCCATGTCATTTATCTTTTTAATGTCGACAATAAGAAATGTAACTTAAAACGGGAACAACCAGTGGTTTAAGTAATTGGTCGATTCGATGATATCGCCTCGTACGGTATAGAAACAACTTGATACGGAAAAGGTACAATCCTGGTTTATAAGGTTTGCTTGACATCAATTTCAATACGGACCAGCAAATTATTGACTACAACATTAAAGGATTAAAGAAGCGATAACATAATAGATATACAAAGACAGTTATAAGGTTAGAATAAATCATGTCAAAAATAAATATTTGCATAAGTTTGCTTTACATGGCTAGTCCTCCTTATCTTGTTATTTTACCGACTACGGTAGCATTCTGTAAAAAAATAAAACTTCAACAATAACGATTATTCTTTATATGTTTAAGCAGAAAGTTTAACACTAGTTTTGTGATTCTGTATCTATTATACGGATTTAATGTCTTCAGATGTTCATGCATACGGTACTTGTCAACATTTTTATATGAAGACAGGTAAATGTAATGTCAATGAATTTCTATTAATGCTGTTTACGGACAATTGATATAAAGTGTCTGATTATTCATTTCCATAAATCCCAAAATGTTTCCCATCACATACACGTAGGACGTTTTACGGTTCTTAACAATTGGTGTATAGAATATCAAAAGAAGTAACATAAAGATATGTATCACATAAAAACAGGCACAATGTACATGTATCCACCTCAGACTCAGTATTGAAACACATTCATGTGATTAACATTAACGACCTAGTATGGAACGCCGTTACTGCCTTATAGTGTCAAATTTCTTTACGTTATGTCAAAACCTCTTTTTGTTGTGTGGAAACCTCTTTACGTTATGTCAAAACCTTTTTATATTGTGTCAAAACCTCTTTACGTTATGTCAAAACATCTTTATGTTATGTCAAAACACCTTTTCGTATGTCAAAACTCCTTTATGATATGTCAAAACTCCTTTACGTTATGTCAAAACCTCTTTATGTTATGTCAAAACTCCTCTACGTTATGTCATATGGGGATGACGTTCTCGACCCTGTGTGAAATCGTACGTCGATAAGGATCTTCTTAATAACTGGTCTTGAAAGATATAAACGAAAGTCGAAATTCTCATGAAGCATTGGGTCATGGGTTGGCTTATTGCTAAATTCGTGCGTACAAAGAAAATTAAATGATTGACTATGAGTAAGATAAGTTCGAATGCATGAAAATAAGAAACTTTGTACACAACAGGATGTGTTATTGATTTTTTTTTTTAAAAATTTGATAAAATAAGATTAACAATTAAAAATTTCTCAAATAACATTTAACTTTAGCTTTTTCTATTTACTATGAATGAAGAGCAAAACAAAAAAGATTATGCCTAGTCTGTGTGTTTTGTCTGATACACATTTACATGTATCTGATTCAAATTCTTCATCTTTACATCGCAGGTAAAAAAACTAATATAATAGACTCGTCACAAGTGCTGTGTAATCATGTTTTATCTGTTGATTTACGTTTAATTAAAACTTTCCACAAATAAGGATGATTTGCAGAGGTTGGGTCTAACAATAGTAATGTTTAACGAGTAATTAATGTGATACACAAAGTGCCAATAATGACCTTCTGGTCGCCGCATGATACATTCATTTCATGCTAATAGATAACGTTGCGTTTTTCATCATTTTCGAGAGAGAAAAAAGCAAAAACCATTGATAAAATATTTGTAAATTTCAAGATTCATCCAAGATGAAGATAACTTCCACAAGCTTAAATTTATGATTTTTTCTGTATTTCTGAATTGATGAAATGCCTTAAGCTATCTTTAATGAACACATTATTGAGCCATTGTATGAATATAATGTATACATGAATCAAAAAGTAATAATAGCATCGTTCCAATAAGAAAAGAAAAATATACACTTTAATCTATTTAATCTCTAAAACAATGAATCACAAATAATCAGGGGAAATGATGTTGTTGATTTATAGCAATATCATTAAGCATTAATATATACGGCGGCTAGGATTGATCCCCAAAATCCCGCCCAACCCCCCAAATATACACATTATCTTAACAGCGTAGAATACAGAAACGCAGACACAAAAACGTCCTTCGTCTTTAAACTGTCAAAGAAATCACCGAAGAAGTTAAAAGAGCTATGTTATTAAAACCTCTACCGACACAGTGTTCTGGCCGAGAATGCAGGTAATGAATAGCTCACCCCTGATTACACGGTAACTGATTCTCACACAGTCCGTTATGGTTGACTTGTTACAAGTCCTAGGATGGTTTATGGCAAAGTGGTGTGGACAAATTGTAGCTGAACGAGACATTCATATAAATGTCCTCAAAAGGAACCTCAAAGTGAAGGTCGCCTGGTGCACATTTCCAGTGCACATTTCAAGAAATAATGCACCAAACTTATATTAATTTAGGTTTTTGATATGTTTGTTGATGTGAATGCTGAAATTTAACAAATGATGTGTATATAATTATATTATAATTATATACAATATATATATTGGATAATTTATTGTCGTTAATAATGCAGGGAAATATTTCTATAGAAGTATTTAGATTGAAAGGTAAATTATTTCAAATGAATGGTCTTTACAAAGCACATGTTTAACATTAATATTTCATGCAATTATAAAATACCTCCGAACCGATGGTCCGTATATAAAGGCTATGGATTCTAGTGGTTAAAATGGAAAGACTGACAAGGACGAGTACGTCAACATTGTATAATTATTGTAGCTGTCAACTCACACCTTAAACCAAATAGAAGGTTACTTTTATTGTCATAATAGTATCCTTGTTAGTATGTAATGGTAAAAGCAAATGCCTCTGATGATCTTATGCATTTTGTTTTCTAAAAAATGTATAATATTTATCTGACTCAATAAAAACATGCCTGTAATTTGCATAGAGTTGGTATATCTGTTTATTAATCGGCGTTATGAAAACATCGCTCATCAAACGTTAACAAATATTTATAACCTTCCCAGCACATATCGTGGACGACACAGACTTCGTCTTAGCGAACGGACAACATTCCCTTCCTCATGTTCTGTTGTTAAATTGAGGAAAGCGCTACAACGTTAAAACATGTATAATACTTCTTTTATATAAGCAATACAGAGAAAGCGACAAAGCCAAGAATATTATACAAGTCTGTTCAATACCAACACAAATTCTGGCTAAATTTTGCATCCGATAATGAATTCTGCAACTTTAAAAATGGTAAAATTAGCAGCCGGTCGAATGGCTATGTATAAACACTAGTGCTATATTTAAAAATAATCTGTTATTAATGCATTGTCTTGTATTTTTTGCTTATTATAATGGTTCAGAGCTTTTGTTTTCTGAAAGAGGCGGATTGCCTCAGAAAACTGACAAATTATATTGTTTGCTCTGCTGTTTTTACCTTTAAATAAAACTTCTCCTATATATAAGCTGAGAAGTTATAGGGAAAGTGCGGACAACTCTAACTTAAAACACAATTCGGGCAACGCATTCCGCTGCATCCTTCTCTTTCATAATAGTTTTTTTCAATGTCATACGCTATGCGTATTTTTTTCGTTATATCATAGCTTACGCACATTTTTATAGCTAAGAAAGCACCATGCGAGACCATAAATTCAAAAAATACCAGTGTAAAGTGTGCTGAACATAATTAATATTTTAAAGAAAATATGCGACGATAAAATAAGAAACAAAAATTGTACAATACCTCCATTATTATACATATACTGTATATAATTCCGAATAAAAGAGCTTCACTTATTTGTCATCACAAAGAATCAACGGTATGTACACGTGCTTTGATTTTCCAGTCAACAAAGTTTGATTATTTCAGATATCACCATATATATGTATGAGGCTTATATCTACGGTACATACAAGTAGTGTTGCACATACATGTAACCAAATGCATTACACTTACAGTAGTACACAGTAGTTCACAGTAGTACACAGTAGTACACAGTAGTACACAGTAGTTCACAGTAGTTCGACAATAAAGGAGCACAATGAACAAAAGTACATACAACGTTCGATGTCTGCCTTGTGTTATCAACTAGTATACCCAAAAGTAAACATAAAACAGCAATAGTAATATTCATGTTAAGTTCCACAATAAAACTGAAAAGAGTATGACCATACTGGAAGAAGTCGATCAAACGCTGGTTATATGTAAATCACTCTGTAATCATGGTATACTTCTCCATATGTATCAAAACGGTGTTAGACATTGAGATATTTCTGATCGAAACACGATATTAACTATTTTGTCAATTCTATAAGCGGTATTCTACGTAATATCTTAAACTCAAAGTTAATTGGAATTCACATAAAATGGCATTAAAGTTATATTGCTTTTTAATACTAATTACAATAACTATTAATATATTCATTTATTACGTTGTAACACAAACTGAAATGTATATGGAATTGTTATACAAATAACACCTAATTTAAACTAAACACTATAACAATTTAATATAACCTAAAACCACACATAATGCATAATATTTTGAAAAGATACGGTAATAATTAATATATATTTTCATTTGCAACGAAAGTTAAACAATATCCAGTTCGTATTTTAATATAATACACGTTGAATGAGCACTTCATGTATATTGTATTGTAAAACAAATCAAAACACGTAATGTATATTGTTTTGAAATAGATAAAATAACACTCAATTAATTAATATCACATTGTAATGCTAGTTAAATCACATATATGTATAACTTAATGTATATTACGTTATAATCTGTTATAAAATAAAAACTTACCCATCGTTTCGATATAAGTTCTGGACAAAGCACAGCTGAATTAATATCGAGATACTATCCCGATCCCGTCTTTACCGCTCTATGTATCCGTATAAGGGGTACTAGGTTGGTATGTCTCACACCTTGTGATAACGGTCACGGTGTGGTGGTCCCCGCGTGTTCACTCGGGCGTGTCAATGATGACTAGGCTGATATCAACAGAGTTGCAATGTACATCATAGTAAATAAGAAGAAAAAATTGACTTTTTATGTCCGGGTTTATCTTGAAACCTATCAGATCCGCGTCTATGTTCGCATTCTTCCATCAAAACATCTACAATGTATAATCATATTTGATTCACTAACATGGGAGATTGGACTCATTAATAAGCGGTGTTTGAAATTATGTTTGAAGAAGAAATATTATCTGTATGATTATTATACAAGATTGTATCTTATATCATTTTCGTTAGCTCCGGTTTGGTGTCAACCTTCTGACGAAGTAAACACGTTTTAACGTGTTAATACTTAAATATACATCAATCCAAACATCAGTATTTCAGTTAACATAAACACGAAACGTGACTGTGGAGTCATAAAGGTAAGTAGGATGTAAACATATCTAGGATTTTTTTGAAGTAGGAAATGTTTTTTAAAACAAGTATGAGCGTGCATTCCCAAACAATTCCCTGCATTACCAGCTTAACATTATGAGGCCGAGTCTTTGCGATTACAACATTGCATCTTTATTTTATTTTTTATTTTTTACTCCCATTTGTTGAGGAATTCATTATATGATTCCTTTTGCTTCCCTGTCATGGCTTTTTTCATGTAACGACTTCAACAATGATAAATCAAGGGAGAGTTGCTGAGTGTGTGTGGGTGACTGATAGCTAAGAATGCCTCACGGTAACGGATAAAGTATGTGTGAGTTGCTGAGTGTGTGGGTGACTGACAGCTAAGAATGCCTCACGGTAACGGATAAAGTATGTGTGAGTTGCTGAGTGTGTGAGGGTGACTGATAGCTAAGAATGCCTCACGGTAACGGATAAAGTATGTGTGAGTTGCTGAGTGTGTGGGTGACTGACA
>JAUMHH010183321.1:0-51143 GCA_032359455.1 Chlamys rubida | reverse complement strand
TTCTTAAATCCTTAAAGAGTCACATTGGGCTGAAAACAAGTTCAATGCATAAGGAGTTGACTGAGGGAGCCAAGATACTTCATGATAAACATGTAGAAAGTTTACAAGCTGTTTTAAGAAGTTACGGTCTTGATCCTTTTGGAGGAAACAAACCAAAATCCTTTTCAACAGGAGAAGAAATCGACGATATGATTATATCTGATGTTTTATCGGCTCCAAAAATTGGCAACGATAAGTACAAACTATTTGTGAGTGAAAGGCTTGTAGGAAAAAGCAAAAGTTTCTTTTCAAAAATACCAAAAAGGGATTGCTATTATTGCAGTTTCACGGCTAACGAAGTATAAGTAAACTTTATGAGACTTAGCTCATGATATATTCTATGATAACTGAGCAAAATTGGATCGCGGCGGTGGTTCCCTTTATGAGATTTTAGAGGGTAGATTAGCATAGGATATAGGAGTTTTTTTTTATCGCTATTTGATTGTATCAAGCGATGTCAAACGACATTTTGATAATTTTTCGTTGTAAATTGTTTACCACATACAAAGAACGGCATGTTTTTATCATGGGTGATGCTTTGACGGCATGAGTTTGAAGTCAAGGTTACAAATCCTCACGTGCTTCCATTTCTTCCGATTTTATGCAGAATTCATCACTTTTTAATATATCAAAATGTCACATTATAAAGGATCAATAAAAACAAATGCTGGAGATACACCTTATTTTAACTTAACATGAAAAATCCAGCAAGTGGAAAGTGGTCATATATATGAATTATAGTCCAAAACTTTTTATCTTCCAAAATGTTGAACATAGCAGTTGAAACTTGATAGATATTCGTTTGATAAAAACATAGGTTGTCGCTCCAAGGTCGTATCCTTAGGTCTAGGTCACTCCGGGGGATCAAATAAAAGAAGACAATGATTGAGTTCCTGCTGGAAAATATCTGTGTAGTGTTCGATGGCAAGAACGTCAATCCAACTATGGTCAATCCTACTGTGCCCCTCCTCTTCCGGTCGACCTGTTTTTGTTTTTATATGAAACTGGATTTATTGAAGAGCTTATCAGGGGTATCTGTTAACAAAAAGTTTTTTTCCGTTTTATTTTCAGATATACTGACGATTTTCTAATTTTAGACATATATCCTCAGAACTGTACATCAAGGACACTACAGACTATTCTGCATAAGCCGCTTTTCTACATATTTGATAACAATATGAAGGCTTACTACTTAGCTGTACGATAAGCCGGATCTATATGTTATACTCCACAGAGACCAAAAAGCTTTAATGCGGAGGAGGCTTTAATTCCATCTTCGACTCAAGAACACTTTATTATTCACAACCTTATGCCTTATTTGTAAATTATTTACGTAAACTTGGCTACTAAGTCCATTTCCAAGTCAAATTTTCTAACACACGTCAAAGAAGCCAAACAACAGACAGTTTACTTAGGTTTCATTTCTATTTTGTATGCTGTATAATTGTAACCAGAACTGGTAAGTTATCACCATAGTGACATAAATATATCTCATTAACAGCTGGACGGTTAATATATATCAATTAAGATACAGCGCTTAAAATTACGCGGATGTTTCATGTTAGCTATATTCCGGGACTGAAAATATAACTGAAATTTGATCCCCGTAAAAATGGACCAGTTACTGTATTACCGTAAAACGGCCCTCATAGTGACCATTTATACCTTTATAAGGGAAACTTTAAATACTAGGGATACATAATAGCTACTTGTGGTCGTATTTTGTTATCAACCAAATAAAGAAATAAGTAATGAATAAATAAATTAAATAATCTTCTCCTGATTTTGCCATCGTCGAAAATTGTGCATTTGTTTTTGAAGTTTTTGAAGAAGTAATCGTATCCTGAGAAACTACAAACTGCACGGCGCTGTTTCCTTTTTCGTTTAATGATGAGCATTAATACGACAATAATGGTCACCTACATTTCTAACATTTGGGAACAATGGTAAGGTCAGACTACGTACAATAACAGACCCTTTATCTGGAATTTACTTCCACACAGTATCCTAGGGTACTCCAATTCTCAACAACTGATGTTTAGTTTTCTTGAAATATACATGGTTTTACAGGAGTAACAATCTAAACAGTTTTCTTCATTATCTATTGACCGCAATTTGGAATTGGGGTTGTCGCCGTCCCTTTATACCCACCCCAAAACTCATTGTCAGTGTGGCCCAATACCCCATACAATATATTGGAAGATTTTAGCATTTAAATTGAACCATTTGTTGAAAATGATCGGCGATAGATATTTCAGGCTGATATGATACTATGGGGGTAAACACCCTACTCGACCGCCTACTTGCCCAGAAGCATGTTTATATATAAACTTCGACAGGAGTTTTTTTTCCTCTTTCCCCAGAAATTCGGATTTCGTGACAGTTTTTCTGTATTAAATAAATAGGTATTTAGATAATGGTGTTTTGTATAAGACTGCTAATGTATATCTAACACGATTCGTTTTCCAACTACATTGTTCCAAAGTTTTGTTATCTTTAAAAGTAAGTCATGCAGAAATTAAAAGAACTGTTTTTTATTCTTAGCATCCATATCTTTATACATAATTGTATAAATAGTTCTGTTTTCTCCTTTAAGATGATAACTGTAAACAGGTATTCATGTAAATGAAATATTCAATTAGGATTTTAGAAAAATTTATATTTTGTAAGATAACCAGACTTTCTCGAGTACAAGCTGCTTGCAAATATGCACTTTTGTATTGAGTGCAATATTTACTGCAGAATCTTTTACGATTATCTCCATAATTAATCAAGATCGTTTATGATCCAATTTTATACGGTTGCATGCTCTTAAATGCATCTTGTTTTCGTGACTTCAGATTGCAATTATTATTTATATAGAATAGCTACAAATTATTAACCTCAAGTACCATTTTATGTTTTACCTTTTATCTCGTTAACTCTTCATAGACAACAAAATAAATACTGTGTTTCGGTATGTTGACTCAAGTGTGAAATGCTTGAAAGTACTACGTTTTAATATCGCATAACTTGTTTTTTTATGCCTGTATCACAGATACTGTTATTAGGCTGGATCTGTGTCCACACTATGACATGTCTTCCCTAGAGGCAATTACAATCAAATTTAATAAGGTTCCTTGTGCAAAAAGAGTTTCCATACAATAATTTGATTTCCTCTAGCGCAATCAAACTTAAATTTTGTTTCGTGTCTCCTTGCTCAATGCGCTTGATTGGGATTGCGTTTTACATCGAAGGTTAGAAGGTCAATGTTAATATAAATATAAATCAGATTGTGCACGACTTCTTTAGTTCCCTTAATCTATTCAAACTCAAAACGTAAAAAACATTATCGCTTGTTCAAACTTTTCGTTTGTGGAGTAACATTTCAAATCCGAAGAAGATCCAGCATCAATGTGATTCTCTCAAATCACAGGAAAAAAATCTATATATATATCTGTATTAAGAATGACTTATTAGAGAGTGATTCTCACAATCACAGATAACCTTTCCTGATGTAAATCAGTTTTGCCTGAGGCATTTGGAAATATGCTGGGTTTGAAGATTTGATTATTTAAATCACTTTCCTGTTAAATCTATAATTGATTTTCACGTTTAATTATATTTGCCACATCCTTCTGTCGTTCCAGTTCGAGCTTCTGTACATAGAGGTCCTGTACACCATCAAACACAAGATCGGGACAACAGCAGGTGGACACTCGCCTTTCATACAGGACCTGTATCAGTATGCACAGGAAGCGTTCGGCATTAGTCCAGAGGACCACGCCCACCTTCTTGCTAGGGCTACAGAGGAAAAGGTACTGACAGTTTTTATTTACATGAAAGTCTTTGAGGTAAATAAGACTTTGGGTCCTACGTGTTGATAGGGTGCAATGCAATAAAAGCAATAATGTCAAGCACCTAGATTCATCTCTGCTTTTTGCCGAGAGGGGTGTTCGTCATTGTTTTCATTTTCATATATGATGTTTTCTTCTTGTATTAAAAATATTAATTTTTGACTCCTGTGTTTCCGTAGGCGTATGTCCGACTCTGTCAAAGCAAAGAAACCCTACACTTCCGAAAGTTGCTTTTATTCCCCTTGTTTTTTCCAAAGGTCTTAGAATTATACTTTTGATTACACTTCAGAAATCTCTATTGTTTTCATAGGTATTGCTTATCTTGAAGGAGATACAGTTATTTATTGCCTGGGCAAGCCATGTTTCTCTTGAAAATCGTACGAACCCAGAATAATGCATATTTTTTAACTTATAAAACTCACTGTCGAAAATCCGTAATTTGCAATCGGTATGGTACTTTAAAAAACTCTTTTAACTGCTTGACTATTTTCACTGAGATATTAAAATAAAATGTTATAGATAACACAAAGTTAAAGATTTTGTCAATATTGCTTTGGGTAATGATGCCAAATTTAATAACGTGTTTTTTAACTAATCGATCTTTAGATTATCAACAGGTAATTTCTTTTGTTTATTTTAAAAATATGTTTTGTTTCCGCAGCCTCCTATTGTCATCTTGAATATTGCTGTTATCAAAGCAAAGGACCTAGAAGCTAAAGATGCAGACGGTAAGCTCAAGTTCTTTATTAACTTTAAGTCTTGCGACCTAGCTGACACATACCATTATATTGAAAGTGTTTTTAGTCCATCCTACAGTACTTTTAATCTATTTGGCCACACAATAACCCATTTCTCTCTATATTGACTTGTCTGCAAATAAATTCATATATAGAAGATAAATAGGTCTGGCCATACTGTCAGAGATTGTTATATTCCCCTTAAGGCGTCACCACAAATGTGAACTACAAAGCACTGTCTAGTGAAAAAACCCTAAAATGGCAGATACGCTAGTCTTATACCAAATAAAAAAGGACACGAATTGAAGCTTAAGATGATACGAAAATAAAAATAAGGCTTATTTCATTCTCTATTTAAACCAAATGGTAATCAATTTGTTAAAAAAGACAAAACGAGTAAGACATGCATTTAAATTTCAAAATGGAATTCCATCTATGAAATACCAACGACCCTTGTGCAGCTGTGGGATAATAAGCTTAAAGGTAACCTATAATAACATCAATTGAAGATTTATTTGTATGAATAACCGTAAAAATACATTTTTATTATTTGTTTTTTGCATTGATTAAATTAACGCGAACAGATATCCACACGCGAATATTTATATATAGATAATATAGATAATATAGATAATATAGTAAAAGAATGAAAAGATTATAGAACCATTGCCAACGCAAAAATTCACACACCGCGATGAGTTTATAGAGTCACGACCAAACATTTCCAAAGGTGAAAAAAACTCTACTTTTATCAAATCATATTGTAAAAAAAAAAGCAATCGATAGAAGTCATCCAAATTAATAGAACATGTTATTAAGGGACACAACCCAAAAATGTTATAATATATGTTTATGTGGTTTTTGCCGTTCGTTCAGTGTTTGTTCTACTGTTGAATCACTGTACTACTATCAGACATGTACAATTATATCTACCATACTTACCCTATGAACGCATTAAGTTAGATACCAGTTCAGGTAAATATCACAGATGTTATAAACAAAATGGTAGACTTTTGTTTTCATTTTTGTTTTATAACCGAATGCAAAATAAGTATACCTGTCCTTGGATTCAGCGCAATCATTATCAGAATACATACAAATATATTTCTTAACGTATTTAAAAAAAAAATGAAAATGATAACCATGATTTGGAGAAGGCATTTATCAAAAATTGTGTCAAGTGTTTGAACAAAACTGAATAACACATTACGTTCATTCTAGCTCAAATAATGAAAATAAAATGTTGTATATTTTGTGATAATCGTTTTGAAAATAGAAGATATCTGGTAAAATTAAAAGAAAGGCTATGAAAGAATCAGAAAAACTATTTTGAACTAATTGCAACGCAATTATTGAACTTTATACAAATGAGTATGATACACCCACGTTGTACCCGAGTTTATTGAAAAATATGAAATTTTATTCGTTTTGATGCTTTTTGTGCTGAAAGAAGTCACTTATGAATATTGTCTATAAACAATCATTTTGAATCCCATGACTGAATATTTCCACAGTTTTACTTGTGATTAAAATAAACAAAGAAAAATCAATATCGACAATACTAAGTATATATATATCATATTTAGTTTTTCGTCCATTTGTTTTACTTATGGTTGCATGTTAACATCTGTCAGTGAGTATTTTAAAAACAGGAAATATATGCTTCGCACTCAATAGCAATAGTCGTAAACACATGAATAAGTTATTTTAAAACCCCCAGAAAACCAACGTCGTTGATACTAAATATGAATACGTAAAATATAGAGTAATGGATAAAATCAACGTTTGATTGACATATTAGAATGTATGCATAATTGTTACATGTCCTTGGGGGAGGTAGAACAGGGAGGGACAGTGTTATTGACGGCAACACTAACATATGCCTTTGTTACAGTACACGCAACTTGACTGACAGGAGAAGGACAAATGAACCGGAATGACGTCAAATCACACAACACAATATCATATATATACAATTTCTGTCCCATCATTGAAAAAAAATCACCTGTCGAGGTTCTGAGTGATATATAGCATGCCGATTGCATATAAAAGAATCATTTTTAGAGATGGCTTTTCTGGTAATGACTTGTTAGATGTAGCCACGCACTGTACATTAAAATAAACTCCCACACAACATGTATGTAGCTATTCAGTGACAGAATCTCTTCTGTTACCATTATATATTAAGTTGCTATGCACAACCAAACGTGTGATTGTCATATTTTCATGATTACAGCTTTAGTCCAAAACAGGGCTCGACCATAAAATCATATCTGTGACCGAAATTAACCATTTTCATTGATCAATGCCAAAGAGACCACAGGTCAAAGATGTCAAAAGTATTATATTTACCAACTATTTCTGAATTTTACAGAACAGTGCTAAATACTAGTCTATAACTGTCCCAAAACGTTAAATACATTTCTCCTTAATCAGTCACTTGTGTTATTATTTCTTTTATTTTGAAGTATTTTAAGGCTGCAGAGAGTACTTTTTCAGCTCTTCTTTACTTCACAATATTTTCTACTCAAATCCATCAAAATTAACATGAAAAAATGATATTGCAAAGTGAACTCATACGCAAATACAAACGTTTATTTTCCATTAGGTATATTCACTCAATGTACTTTTGGGATGTTTGTTTATTTTAGAAAGGTGAAAGGAGTATGATTCAGAATATTGATGTTTATAACACTCGGGGTTTTAGCAATCATTTTCTATACCGTATCTGACATCCCTCACGAAGGATATATAGATCCCATCACTACAATGAACAAACGCAGAAACACATTAAAAAGTTTGTTAATAGAATGGCAAAGTGTGAGCTAAATTTAGTCATAGTGGTACGGGCTTCAAAGATTCATTTAAACATTTTCAAAACCATTCTCACCAAACAGCTGTATGTGTCCTTGGATTTAAATTTATTTTAATCTGAATTATCTCGAACATGTAGCACCTGCTCACATGCTCCAAGCCTAGCTATTTAATGGAATGTTCACAAGGTCTTATTTTGCTATTCTTTACTTGTCACAAATTCAATCAATCTGAAGCATTTGACATTTCCGAGAGGGTCACACTAAAGCTGTTCCCCAGTACATGTCGTTTCCGTTACCAGGTCTCTCTCACTCCTTCATATCTCTTCCTTCACCACCAACGGCCAGTCTGACTAATTGCTTCTGTAAAATACGTTCTCTCTTAAACCATTGCTGTCATTTTTATAGACGCAGATATTGCTGATGATAGCTTACACGTCTCAGACGTTCTTTGAAAATGATCAATGACGGCAGTTGAAGATTTTGCCAAATACACCTTATGTCTGTAATATGCTATCTTCAAAGGCATTTACAACCAGCTCATTTTGTAATGTAATTGCTTTCGATAGCGTTTTGTGGTACATCACAGGGTTACAAGAGGATACGGGCATGTTCGTGGGGTCTTCACCACCTAAGCTATAGCTTTATATACACTTATACGGACATGGTCTTACCAGGTTTCATTAGTATAAAGCCAAAGAAGGGTCACTTTAGTCAGATATCATTTGTTCTCAATAAATGGAACACAAACCATGGATTCTGAAGAGCTATCATCAAACAGACAGTTTTCGCCGATGTGGGTTCCTACCAAGAATGTATTAGTCCAGTCACTGTTTTATACAAAGTTAATATAGATTGTCCTTATAAATCTCAATATTTTATCGTACGGTTTCAAAAAGATAACTTAATGTGTCAGAACAAGCTGATAAACTAGGATCGTGTTCATCTAACATGCAAACTGGACAAAGAATAGATGATACATATCCAAATGTATTTCCTCTGCAGAATGAAAAAAACCCCAATTGCTGTATCCCAACGCATGATCGTCTGAGGCGACCAACTTGTATTCTTACGGAGTCGATATTTTAGCTTGTTTTGTATGTCCTTTGTTTAACATAGACTTCAGTAGAGGTTGAAAGAATCAACCTTTATCTGCGGCCCCTATTTAGATACATTGGACCTCTGTCTTTTCATTTTCTATTGTGTTTTTCCTTCCGGTTTCTATTTAGGCGTATATATACAAGTTGTATACATGTACCTACATTTTTCCATGTGACACTGTCTGGCCTTATTATCTTGTACAAAGAAAGTCACTGAGTCGACTCTTTGAATCTGAAAGACACGCAAACTGGGTTTACCGAGTTAAGAATTAGGCCGGACTACTGGGTAAGCAGTGAAAAAGTACTAAATACATGTTTTATTTTAACACTTCTCTCCAGTAATCCTTAGATTTCATTATATTTTACATGTGTATAACCTTTAATAAGGCTGTACAAGAAGTCTCTCTTTTAAACATTATAGATTTTGTATCAGCACTTAATATCGTAAATGCTCTAGGACAGATGAAGATCGATTTGTGCTTTTTACAGCATCATATTTTGTCAGTATATAGTTAAAACACGTGCACTCTTAGCCTTAGTCTTAGATATACATATTTGCGCCTTTTCAAATCATACACAACAATACATACAATGATGATGATGATGATGATGATGATGATGATGATGATGACGGAGTGCAATCTCTTTATAGGATTCAGTGACCCATATTGTATGTTGGGTATATGGCTCGGACGACTTGCAGACGGTGATGTTTTCTCAGACGAAGACGAGCAAACAAAGACTAAAGAGAAAAAGGGAAGCATCAGTAGAAAGCTCTCGATGCCCGGAAGTAAGAAGAAACGAGACAAATCTGCTCGTGACGTCATTCCGGCTAAATACATTCGGAGTACTAATGTTGTTCAGAACACACTAAACCCAGTGTGGAATGAGAGGTTCCGATTGTAAGTAAAGTACCATTGACACAACGCTATATATTGTGTGTAGAACCACTTTTAAAAACAGCATTACGCTAGGAATGATTGGTCAAATATTAGTTGTATTTATGACGTAATAATAAAAATACTCATGCGATGCAATGACAAGTTATGTGGTAAAATTTGGTGTATAGAATTTTGAGTGACAAACAAATCTCTTTGTGACGATGCATCAGAAGGTACCTACTGGAGAAAACATTTAGTTCCGGTTTTTTAGGATACATCACATTAGGTAATGACGTCAGAACCTCAACAAAATTGGGTCTGCTCAAAACACCCCAAAGCGTCATTACACGCGATCCTTCACGGACTTACACGTGATGAATTTATAGTGCATGGGTAATTCAATATAAGAAAACAACTAGCATAAACACTTTGTTGCTGTTTTGAAGAATAAAGGTCGCCGCCTTATCAAATAGTTAATCTGTTTGATTGTAATTATACCATATATTGCAAAAATAATCTTGAATAAAAAGAAAATTACAAAAAAAGAATAGTCACACGGGAAAAAAAAATTCATCAATAATTGATTCCCGAAAGAAACCTTGAAATGTTTAATTAGTGCATTTAATTAACACAGGATTCCCGGTAGAGATATCAGATTATCATCAGGATTAGTTAGGTTAGTGAAGTCTATACAAGGATAGATATAAATCATTTTGTCAAGGTTATGCTTCATCACAAATAGACGCAATCACAGCCGAACGCCTACTTAAAGATATTATTCTTACGTCTTTACATGTTTACCTCGAAACCAGTTTTATGATAATGGCAAAATGATTAAGTGGGTTTGTTTCGGAACGGTTTTTAGAGTATGCTGAAAACTCTTTCGTGAGCAGGTGTCACTTTTGATTTTACTTTAGTAACAATGTTTTTACAAAGAACCAAATTAAAGATACCTTTATAGTTATGCTCAATTACACATTATACTTAAATGTTTTGGAGTTAAAAGTTATGCCTCTTGTTTGGCTGAAATTTACACATCCTGTCAATTGCGAATTCAAATATTTGCGAATAAAACCTACAGGCATAGTTTAAGCAGTAACGGACACAGTAATATTCAACATATACAAATTTGTAATTTCGTTTTTGACCAAAGAAAATGTGCCATATCTTATATGGTTTGCACATGAAATGTTCTCTTTTTCAAACGAAAATTGGGCATCTTAGTCCTGAGCTTGGGCACGCGTTACCGTACCTTGTAATAAAGAAGATAACGTCTTTAATTAAATATCGATTGATATTGAAACTAGCTAGGTGATTACTTGTTAATAGCCTTCCAGCAGAATATCGATCTTGTTTCATTCAGCGTAACTTATTTTATAGAAAGTCCTAGGCTTACCAAAGCATGCGATCTAATTAATTATATTCTGCAAGAGACCAAGAAATGATTAATCTTCGGAATGATTTTTGACTATTTTTGTTTTTGTTTTGTTTTGCAGCGATTTGGAAGAGTCTCACACAGATCGACTACATTTGGATATATGGTGAGTTTCAGAGCCATTGTTACAATAATTAACAAATAAAGGCAGATGATGTAATAAGTGGTTCAATCCCAATGTCTCAATTCATGGTGGATTATTCCATACATCGTTAACTGTTCCTTGCAAAAATGCTAATTTGTACAACGTTGTAAAATAGAAACTAATACTAAAACTTGCACGGGATCAGTGTCAGCTTTTATTTTGTAACGTGGTCACAACCAGTTGAAAATACTGATTGTGTCTGGTACGAGGAAATTGACAATGTAAAATGTAATAAGCAACATCTACGTGCTAATGAGTCTGGTGACAGTGTATGCGATAGGTGCTTCGGTGAAAACATAGATCACAGGGTAATGATACAAGACTTATTACAGCATTCAATAGAAATTCTTCGAATACAAACATGTGATGTATCTTTAATTGCAACTTGACATAGGAAACCAAAAGTCTCCAATTATGCAATGGAATGAACAATGAAACATATACCAGAGCGTCAACACTGAAAGACGCAATAGCCTCCTCACCCACCAACTAAATAACAATTAATACAATGATAAACCGAGACGAAACCCTCTCCTCCAGAAGGGTTAGCATGTTCTGCACAATTTGTTGCACGTCGATTTGTACTCAATTTGTCGTCTATCGTAAAGGTGTGGGAAGTATGTGAGTTAAAATACAAACAACAAGTTTCCGTCATAGTGGAAACCATGATTTGATAGTTGGAAATAATATATTGAAAATTGTGTCAATACAGGTAAACAACCTACCTCTTTGGCAACTGTCCCTCTCCACGGAATTATTTTTATTTAATATTATTTACATTATTTAAAGCAACAAACGCTGACCTTTCCCCAACACCTATTCTTATACGGCTTGTAATTTTTCAGGGGGAAAAGATTTCTTTGTATATAGTTTGCCATATTCTAATGATTTCAAATTCGATTAACGATTTTGCTGACAATTGGGTATACTTTTGCCTCTGACAATCACACAATAGGAGAAAACAAAACGCCAAAATTTCGAGAAAGCTATAGATGTTTGGAGTTTTACTGAGGCAAATTGAATGAAACTGCAGGTAAATATTAAGATAATCTCTTATATAAAAAGAAATATCTATTAGGCGTTTAAGATAGACAGGCGAAGGCCTAGGTCACTTTCTTTGTATTCAAATTTTAAAGTTAATTATGTGATTGAGTGTTGCCTACCTGTCTATGTAATTAAACATTAAGTATTAAAGTAACACGATAAGAAATGGGCTTAAATATAATTTAATAATGTAGTATACATTATTATTAGAAGAAGTCTGATGGAAATAGTGATTATTGCACAATCAACTGGATGATTTATCATCAGTCTGTTGAAATTTTAATATACTGGTCTATTGAACTGTGATATTAGGTATCAGTCTAATGGAAATAACAGATAGCAGTTCGGGTGGTATAGCAGCTGATTGCCAATTCGAAGTAAATAGTTGACAGTGACAGAATTACCTGATGAAATGATTGCCAACATGAAGTGAATAGTTGACAGTGACAGAATTGGCTTATAAAATCATTGCCAACATGAAGTAAATAGTTGACAGTGACAGAATTAGCTGATGAAATGATTGCCAACATGAAGTGAATAGTTGACAGTGACAGAATTGGCTTATGAAATGATTGCCAATTTGAAGTAAATAGTTGACAGTGACCCGATTAGCTTAAGAAGTGATTGAAGTAAACAGCTGACAGTTACCGAATTGGCTTATGAAATGATTGCCAACTTGAAGTAAATAGCTGACAGTGACAGGATTGTCTGAAGAAATTGACGCCACTCTTAAGTACAGTGTAAATAGTTGACAGTGACTGGATTGGCTTATGAAATGATTGCCAATTTGAAGTAAAAAGCTGACAGTGACCGAATTGGCTTATGAAGTGATTGCCAATTTGAAGTAAATAGATGACAGTTACCGGTTGGACAGAGAAACTGATTGCAAGTGTGATGTTAAAGTGAAAAATGAAATATTAGGTCGAGGTACTCATTTACATTTTTAACATGGTTCAGTTAGGTGATTACAGTAACAATCCCTACATAGGATCTTAGTTTTCATCCGTTTACAGCTGTCCGTGTGCCAGATACCCTGTAATGCTTTGGTACTCGTGACCCGCTGAAAGAAACGTCATGTGATGGATATGGTGTCTAACTTTAGATTGGCTACAAAAGAAGTCTGCAAAGTGAGACGTTTTACAGTTGCACTAATTACAGAATATTTCTTAAAGACACGAAAGTTTCAATCTCATTAGAGGCTGTTCATGTGACTGACCTGGTTTACGTGTACTTCTAATGCCCCTGGTGCACAGGAATTGTCACTTGAATGACTGCTTTTGTTCATTCTTGTTTGAATTTTAAATTTTACATAAAAAAGTCATAAAGGCCACTTATTTTTTTTAATCCTTGAATCCTTTAAGAGTGAATCTCAGATAAAATTTATCATGAAAAAAGCCCTTTACCAATTCATGAAACACCACTGTTATTTATTGATAAACATCAGTTATACTTATTCTTAGTACATTATGTAGGTTCTTTTACAGTACTTCACTAAAGTGCTGCGAAACAATTAATAAGATATCAAAATTTTCAAATTTCTGCAAGTAAACGTAAAACCATTGACTATAGAGCACTTCTATTTTGCACTCAGATTATTTAGCAATACCATTATTCTGTACTTGTTTTTGCGTGGATATGAGTTCACGTTCAACACAATGTGCAAGTTTCTCGTAACATAAAATATAACTACACTGCAGTAGCCCAAGGTATAAAAACTCATAATTTGATGACGCGACTTCACTTGGATTTTACCTAAACTGATATAGCGACTGAAGTCACAAAAAAAAACGCTTACCATTCCGGAACACTTAGTTATATTCTCCATTAATTTTTTTCGATGGTAGTCCCGGTTATCCATTTTTATATTTTTTGACACCTTCACATTTTCTATCTAACACCTTTCCTAATTTCGTTTTTTCTTCTTATCTTTTGAAAACAATGCAAAACTGAGCAAGTGCTGTGAATCACATCTATTTGTGAGAAAAGAAAAGGAGCTAACAAACAAACAATTCTGTATCTTTGCCATTTTTGTTTAGCTATATATAGAACGTGCTGGTAAAGTGTTTATTTCGTGCTGATTTCGTGTCTGAGATTGCCACCTACGATTGTGTCAATTTTATGTGAGTGATGTATGACAATGGCGATGATTGCTAGTGGCTCTTGTTCTCACTGCCGTAGTGTTGATGAGACACTTCGTCTCATGCCTTACGTGTCACACACTTCCTCCCGCAGGAGCCAATGGTGCAGGCGTTTAAACGTGTTAGCATAATTATCGGTCTCGCAATCAAATAATAGCTTTACCAAATCCGTGATTTTATGCCGGTACTTACACCGCAGTAATACGTGCAATTCAACTTATATTTCTAAATCTATCATATTTTGTCATAACTACTACATCCCTGAATGGAACAAATTAAATAAATTAGACTAAGCAATATTCTGCTTTCTAGTCAACAATACTCTTATTGGCGTAATTTCTTCCTGTCTGTTGAAAAGTAGAAGGAGTTCCGGTTAAATGCATGAACTGTTATAATTGATTTACCGACAAACGTCCATATCAAGATTTTAAAGATACACTTGAAAATGAATATTGAATGAAAATTGAAAAGTTCTTAAAAACATTATCAATGCAGTATTTCATTCAATGTTAATACTATTTTCTTCTTGTTGAAATGATTAATTCCAAACAAATTGCTATTAAACTTCAAGTCCACCTTCACATTTTCAAAGCATCATAAATCAAAGTGAAAAAATAAGACTTTGATTTTACCCCATTGCTATGTTTTATTGTTTTTTGTGGAAATATAAATTTGAGTTTGGATCTATAATGTAAGCTTTCGAAACAATATATATATCTATCATTATAAGATATATAAATAGACTTATTTTATACATGTTTTATGATTGCTTGATCGATTTGGGTCTTTTTTTTTTGGAAATTAAAAAAAGAAGAAAAACTGTAAATGTTAATACGTTAATTACCGTAGAAAACGGATATTACAATTTGTGTAAGGTCCAAAAAGCCAGGAGGTAATATGTTGTTCGATTACCGGTTGATTGTGTCCGGAGGCGCCAGGGAAATGTCACAAGGGGACAAAATGAGCGAGGGGCGGACATTTATAGACTACTGGACCCTCCAGTCTCTAATGATGATGACTTTGTGGCTATTGAAGTCGGCGTGGCACTCGAAAACACAGCAAGAGAGGGCCATACATAGCCTCTCTTATTCTAGCCGCCATGGCCTTGAGGAAATGTAACACATACGTTACACCCTTGGGCGAATCGATACGTGTAAAGGTAGAATAGAGCCTTGATATTGAAAGCAGTACCAGCTTATAGACATGTTTTACATCGTGGTGAGATGCTTTCGGCTTCACAAAATGTTGGCATGAAAACTATTTAAGTTTATGCTGTTGGTGATCACTTTGACTGCCGCACGTTATGGTTTTGTTTCATATTTAAAATATAAATAATACTTTCTCGTCTCATAACGTTTTAAGGTAGGATAAGATGATCAGGCTTTCGAGAATGGTATGACGGTATTACATACACACTTCGATATAGTGGTCGCGTTGGGTTGGGATAGATCTTATTGAACTTATCCCCCGAAAGGGTCATCAGGATTATATTGGAAGATACATCCCTGAAGGTATACTAATCTAGTGCTCTGGAGACTTCAGCTATTTTATTGTCTTTGTACATATATGTGACACTTACTAAGCCCTCTGTTTTAAGATAGCATGACGTGTTTCCACAGGAATGGTGACGTCTTGGCTGATTCGTTTTGGCATTAGAATACATTTTTAACGTTTTAACTTACTGACAGGAAAAAAACACATTATAGCTTTTAGTTGAAGTAACTGTTATAATTATATTACAAAATAAATACCTCGTAAGTATAGATAGGAAATGTATATAACCCTTTCAGTTAACATTAAAACCAGAATGCATAAACTTCAGAGTTATTTGAGCAATATTAAATTCTTTAAACTGGGTTAAATATTCATCTTTACTGACTCAGTTACGCACGTGCGTGTATGGTTTGAATCTTAAAAGAATGTGTCCCTGTAGTTTTCTTATTACATGTAGTTCCATAAACAGTGATATTTCGATTTAAAAAAATAAATTGCTGAATATGATCTATGGAGTATTGCCTTAGTGTTGCATTTACGGTAAAAGTAGTAGAGCAATCTTGATTAATCAAAATTAAGACGATGTATTACGAACGTCCCTAATCCTCTTTAAAACCTCTTTCTTGTTGCTTTAACACCAGCCGATTCCTTGCAACTGACCCTGTATTGATTCAATACTTTAATCATTTTCTAAAAAATCGATTCACCAACATGACTAATGTAATCTGCCATTCTGAGATCTACGTCTTATCTTTGTAAATTATGTGAATTGAATGAAAACATGGACAGCCACGACAAGAACACTATCAGTAACACATGTTATCACCTGCGATTACTTGTGCGCCACCGACTGAGCCCTGTAATAGCAAATGTAATTTTGAGTCAATTACTGACTGTCTACCCCACGATAATTTCCTTTAAGATATCCGTCATATTCAGCTTCAGTAAGAGTTTACCTATCACAAGTTCATTATATTGGAATTAATTGCAAGGAGGATGAGATAAAACTTGTTTTGAGTAAATGACAAAGTATAGATCGGCGGATGACTTGGTTACTTTGGCAACAGTTTAAGTGTTCGAGCGATTTATTCCACCGTAAAACAATCACATTGATAATTTATTTATTTTATTTCTTCAATATCGAATTATTTTCATACAGTTGACCAAAAAACGCGTTCAACACGGAGTGCTTTCGAACATATTAAGATGGTCTTGTGCTATGTTGTGTACATCTCAATAGACGGTTGTGGAAACGATATTACAATAAACAATTAAAACAATAAAACTATGTTGCATGCTTCTTTATCAAAGTAACGCATTTATAAGTAAAAGTACTAAAAATACCCACCAGCAAACCCGTTGGATGTGAAACAGGCTTGTGTGAAGGTACTTGGTATATCTATTTCTAACTTGATATCGCAGCAGACATCATAAGTATACACTACAACATAAAAACAAACATCTGCAAGCTATTTGAGGAATAAAGAGTGATGATGATGATGATGATGACCACAACGTGTAATTATTACACGTGCGTTGGCTTTCAGATAATATACCACGGAGACTGACTGATGGGAAATGTCGTAACAACATAGACTTGGTGGAATGTGGATTATATTACTTTTAATTTGTATTTCATAAAGTGTCGTGCAAAATTTCGAATTCTCGCGAATAACTCGAGAGTGAATTCGCAAAAAGAGGTTTATGCCAAAACTTATAGATATACTGTTATACAAGGAACTTACAACTCTTATAAACATCGTCCGTCTATCATGTTTGAAATTCATGTCAATTATATTTTGGCATACAACAGTGGTTAATATAAGTTTTAACTTGCTTCATAATAAATTAGATAAAAAAATAGTTTGATGATCTATATTTGCATTAAAACCGGTTCTTGCTTTTAATTAGGTGGAGGCGTTTTCACCATGCTGCATACTATTCCAAAACATCCCATATCACAAATATATTAAATTATGTTTCACTTCATTTGATCTCGATTTATCCATGTAATGTTGTATTTTTAACTACTTTCTCCATCAGGGATCACGACGATGAATTCTCCGTGATTGAAGCAGCAAAGAAACTTAATGAAGTCAAAGGTTTCACGGGTCTGGGTCGGTACTTCAAACAAGTGGCCCAGTCAGCGAGGACGTCCAAGAGCAGTGGCAGCGTGGACGACTTCTTGGGTTGTGTCACTATACCACTTCAAGTTAGTATTTTATGTTTTAAATCATTGTTATGCATTTAGGTCATGTGACAACGGGTGCCAATATCGACGCCATGGATGGATAACAAATAATATCGCGATACTAGGTTAGGGATTTCCGTACCATTGCCAAAAGCTGTAGCCTTTGAACCTGGTTTTTTTCTGGCATGACTATAGTGTTATGACTATGACACATCCTATTTATGTTACTGTCGTGCATTGGAATTCTTTCAGTTTTAACTACCCATATTCTAGTTATTTCAAATAGCTCAACTGCTATGAAATGGCTCACGATACCGAACCTGCTTGCATTATCTTCATTAGTATGATAAAAATGACTCAATCATTGTTTTATGCAAGTGTTATTCTTCACATGATCACAGACTTTCCGAAAAAAAATCGTACGCACAGATATACATAATATCGGTCTAAACTGCATTTAGGAAATAAAGGGAAAATAGTTGTGTGTAATGTATCATCAAACATACTTACTATGAGACAATTTTGGCTTGAAATGTTTAACATGAATTTGCAGGACATCCCGTCAACAGGACAGGAGACGTGGTTCCCACTGGAAGGCAGAACAGCCCGGTCCAACATACAGGGAGAAATCAAGCTAAAGCTAAGTCTCGCCACGCGAGAGGACCGCGGGATCGGGGAGGACGACAACTGGACAGACGTGCGTCAGCATGAGGATCTTATATCCGTGTTCGTGCAACACGAAGTCAGGAAAATGGACGTACGTTATTTTCTTAATCAAATCTGATTATTTTGTTAAACTTGAGAAATATATAAGTGCATGGAAAAAAGAGAGAAAGAAACATTTTCGTAACGTCTTTTTATTTATTTTTCAGGACTCTCCATCAAAATGGAGGGGCGACTTGCCGAAAGCAGCTATGACGATCCTCCATCAGCATGCGATTCAGGGTGACGTCACAGATGCCCAGCAGGCAATGTGGTAAGCATAACATACCAGTACACGGCATACTCGTAGAATAAAATCACTTGACACATTATCGCTGTAAGTTGATGTTATGTGTACTTCTAGGATTATTTTCATATTCAACAAAAGAGAAACCATGACATTATTCTATATCTGTTATAGATCAATGAGTTACTCGTCGGAGATTAATTCTTTCATATGGTTTATATACGAAACTATCGACTTTTTTATTTCATCACCACTGGCATCTTAGAGGGTACTTTATTAATGAATGTGTTCAGATTGTTGTCTTTTCATATTTGGTCCTGGAAACCGTTATATTTAATTTGGGAAAAGGATGGATGTGAGAAGACAATTTCGTTCTGACGTTAGTCAAAATTTCTAATCTTATGCATTCATTATGTAGCGTTATGACGCATTCATCTTTAGATGATTGTGGTATTGTTAAACAAACGGTGATTGGGCCCGAATGTAAGTCTTTGTGTTTTGTAGTAAATGGATTGCATACAGCCGGAAACACATGGATCACCACTTCGACTACCGAGTTCTTCTAAAGCTGCTTGGAGAGCTTGATCGGCTATGGACACCAGATTCATTCTCCAGAGAAGAGGTGTGTTGTGTCGATAATATTCCGATATCACATGATCAATCAATTCTACAATATTCATCTTGATTTTCTGAATTTAGAAAAAAATGAAGATATGCTTTTTATCAGAAGGAGTTGAAATAAATGGTATTTTGGTAAAATAGCGACGTGACTTTTCAGATATTATATTATAAAAGGAGTGTTTTTTTTTGAAATTTTCACTACGGGATACCGTTAATGAGGACATTGACAGACATTTACCTTTTTTTCTGTACGAAATGTTAAACAGGGTTAGCTAATACAGCCACAACTAATCTGGTTGTCCTACTTTCAAGCCAGTGTTTGTGAAACATATTTCCCTAGTGCTATTTGAATCCATATGTCATTAGCACGGGTTTGGTCGTATGTCAGATTAGACAAACCTTGGCTAATTCAGCGACCTCTAATCCAGTAGTCTCGCTATACAGCCATTGATTTGAAGAACACATTTCCCTTGTTCTATCTGAAAATGTCTTATTAATGCAGTAAATGTGGCAAGTTTAAAGAGTCTGGACTTACTTGATTTACAATGATATGCAAGAATTCATAATCTAACAGATTATTGATCAGACAAATTCATGATTTTTATATGCATTGCTATGTGCGTTTCTCTAGAGTGGATACCAATTTCTGAGGACACAGAACCATTGCTTGTGTTTTTCTAATGTAACGTGCTCTGATCATCTCGTTATCGCTGTTACAAGGATGTCAGGTTTCTGTGATGTAGTAATAAAGAAAACATCAAAATATGAGTGGAATCATGCTTGATTAGTATTACAAATCACGTTAATGATGTTGTTTCAAAAATAACTCTGTGTTGATTATTTTGAACCTTTCAGGAAGAATGTCTCGCAGAATCCTTCAAACATTTCAATCAATACTGCCTTAGTCTGATTAGTAAACAACGAGAAGTATTCCCGACATCCGGCAAACAAAGCATCTGTCGCCTGGAAGCCATGATGCAGTGAGTAGAGATAACGAACAACATTCATTTGAAGTACTTCCGCTTCAATAAACCGTATTGAATAATCAAAATGATCAGACAACAGACAAAGCATATGTAATAAGATAATCCCGAAACGCTAAACATGTTGTTTTTTACTTGTAACGACTTGAGTCAAAATATCGCGCTGCATTAGCTGAAAGTCAATTATCAAATAATTAATTTCTTCCTGATAATTATCTGAAAGTGATGAGGTTGAATCCCAGATCATATAATTTGTTTTGATGTTAACTTAGATCGTCTTTAAAAGTAGAGTAATTCAAAATATGATCAAATATGTTAAAGAGTTATTAATGATCCCAAGTAAACCTATGGTTGCAACCTTGTTACTAAGAATTCATCTTTTGATAGAATGGATAAAACACAAAAGTGCAGATGTTCAATCCAGAAGTCCTGTGATACATACTATCAGTCTTTGATTATGTTTATTAATAACTACTAACTAACGGCATTTTTCTTGTTTATTGTTATCGTACAATATAGATATCGCATATTTATTTTAAATTTTCAAAGATAGAAGAATTATTCAAAATCATTCTTTTTTAGAGATTATGTGTGTCATCATGGGACACTGCAGCTAGTTTAGCGAAATTATATATCTATTCAGAAGTTATGGTAAACAACCAAAAAATCCTCTCCAGGAGAAAGCGAGAATAAAGTATAACATCAACCCGATTGTTCATTAAGTCTTGCATATTTTTCCGTTTCAAACCACTGAATAGTGATGTAATTAACAAAACATGCATTTAGAAAGGGGTTCAACTTATCTCATAACTACTTAGTATCATGGCGCATGACAAGAATGTGTGACGTATAATTGACGTCAGAGTTATTATGACAGATGCCTGGCAACCGTGTACAGTATGGATGTGTTCAGACGGGTTTGCCCGTTTGAAAAGGAACTTCATCCGGAGGTCAAGGTCGCAGTAAAGGTATCTCACGATTATTGTCTTTGATAAATTTAACTGTTTAGTTATACAAATAAAATCGTATTATGATTTTGAGATTTCGCCCTCGTGTATTTTGGTTTTCACGTTAACATGTAAAATGCATGAAATGTGGAATCTGCGATTTTGAATTAATTCGTCACCTTATTATCAAGAGGGAATATTTTCGAACTGTTTGGCGAGAAGAGCCATTACTGAATTTGAGTACTTCCGCAAATATAAATGTCATCAATAATTACTATTTATCCTTAAATAGTATCCTCACAATCGCAAATTCAAGTATTCAAGAATTTAACGTACGATGAAAGTCCGTGAAATAAATACACACACAAATTCAGTGCTTTACAGTAATGCCTTTAAACAGTATCAATATTGATTCACTTGCAGAAAGGCACTCAAGAGTGGTATGACAGAATAAGTCACCTGAGACATTCAAACTCAAAGGTAGGTAATATGAAGAGAACATTTAATTATCGCTTATACAAAATGATTTAAAAATTGATTAAGGGTTATATTAGAAAAATGGTTGGTCGAGTAGCAGCAAGTTTATTGAAATAGAAAAAATAATCAAACAGCAGCTGCTACAAAGGAAAATAGGATCGCCATTTAAAAGAGACGTCAAAACATTAAAAATAAACATAAGCAGAAGTGTGAACCCCAACATAAGCGGAAGCATGTACACCAGCATAAGTGGAGGTGTCAACCCCAACATAAGTCAAGGTTTTAACTGTAACATAAGTGGAGATGTGAACTGTAACATAAGTCAAGGTTTGAACTGTAACATAAGTGGAGATGTGAACCCCAACATACGTCAAGGTTTGAACTGTAACATAAGTGGAGGTGTGAACCCCAACATAAGTCAAGGTTTGAACTGCAACATAAATAGAGTTGTGAACCCCGACATAAGTCAAGGTTTGAACTGTAACATAAGTGGATATGTGAACACCAACATAATTCAAGGTTTGAACTGTAACATAAGTGGATATGTGAACCCCAACATAAGTGTATGCGTAAACGCCAAATTAAACGGAGACGTGAACCTCAACAAAAGTATGGACGTGCACTCGAACACTTGTGTAGGTGTGAACCAAAACATAAGCAGAGATGTGAACCTCTACGAAAGTGGATGTGTTTACCCGATAAATTTGGAGGCATGAATCCAAACAAAAGCCGAGTTGTGAACCCTAATAAGAGGATACGTGAATCTCAACAAAAGCGGAGACATGGACCACAACATAGGCGGAGGTGCAAATCATAACTAAAGCTGAGGCGTGAACCCAAATATAAGTAGAAATATGTGAACCCCAACTTGAGTGGAGGCGTAAACAACAATATTGGAGGTGTGAACCCCTAACATAAGAAGAGGTGTGAACCAAAATAAAAGCGGAGATGTGAACCCTAACTAAAGTAGAGGCATGAACCAACATAATCGGAGGGTGAACCCCAACATAAGCAGAGACATGAACCTCAAGCGAAGCAAAGTGTTCTCCAAACGTATCATTTATATTCAATTCATGATATCTCCCATCAAATCAACATACATTAAAAACACATTTTTCATCTAAACTTTGCTTAATGCTGACAAGCCCTTCAAAACACTTAACTATACTATATATCATACTTTTTAGAAGTCATAAATCATGTAGTCACATTTCTACCGTCTAACATCATCTACTTTTTGAGCACGTATGGCCTTATTTTGGTAATGAGGCGTTATGCTTTAAGCAAATAATTGAAAATAGAACGAATAAGTGGAAGTGAAAATATATATGCTACATTTCAGACAATAAAAAAATATATTTTTATAATAATATGACTTCTACATTCCCTTTTTCAGTCATCTGACCACGAAGAGGATGTTATACAGAGGTTAATAGAACTCACCAATCACCTAAACGCTGATTTGATATCCGCTTTGTCCACCTACAACCTGCTTTATGAACAGTAGGCATACAATTTGTTTTCTGTCATTGTGATATGTTCTATTGACGTTTTTTTTCTTCTCAAATGACCAGAAATAACCAGTGACATTATGCCGTGGTTCGGCGTCCGCCGTCCGTTCCTCAATCCGTTGTATGTTTGCTTTTAGATATTACCTGTCTAGAATGGATGCAGTTATTTGGAATTAGATTTGAGGTCTATGCGTATCTATGAGGATTCAAATTTGTATAAAAGGATATGGCTTTCCTGGCGACACTTAATTTGGTATGAATCATTGTTGTAACTAAGGGTAACATGAAAGCAGTGACCCTCCTTTGACAGAGCATTATTTTAACTTCTCATGTTCCAACTAGCTGATTTCTAAGTCTACCTACAATGTAGAAGGCATACATTAAGATTGTAGCAGTATTGAAAGGGAAGAGCTCATGAACTTGAGGGAATATTGAATAACAAGTTATCCATACGGGTACCTTTGGTTTCTTGTCTTTTAAATATACGGTTCCCATGACAATTGCTGCTTTCATTCGGTAATCCAGTAGACCAGTCAAGGCTGAGAAAATATCAATGGGTACATTAAGGATGTAGTATAATCATGGCCATTAAAAATGTTCTTTCTGTTTCACGTTCCTTCTTGTTATTACATTAGAAAATATAGTATGGTAACATAAGTCAGTAATAATAAAACCAAGCCATTCTGGCTATCCGGAAATGCTATTGTTCATGATTTATATTAGGTATATATCATAAGGTGTTTATCGCCGTATTGTATTTCAGTGCAATTGTTTCGAATATAATATGAAATCTTGTTTCTGGTTTTATTATTGAGGGAAACTTTGCGTGTATTCCTACTTTCATTGAATGGAAACATTTATCGAGTTTCAGCCGATGCTTTTCTCAAATAGGTCTAGTTTGCCATTTATATGTAATGTGAGAGATCAGCGCCTATCAATGATTACACTACTAACGGTACATTTCATTTGTCCATTAATTTTGAAATAATGCGTATTGGACACTTTGTCTGTGTTAACATCAGGTTAATTGTCCATTGCTGTTGAAAAGAATGCGTGGAATAGTTTCCGTGTTGATCTATTCTCTATGTCTTATTACCTACTGTCGCCCAATAACAACATGTCAATGCCCATAAAGCCTTATCTTTTGTATAACGTGCGACTAATCATTAGAAGAATGGTTTTCTTGGAAATATATAATGTTCGCTCTATGCAAAAATCCATCATCGGGGTTGTTCATTTGAGTAGATACTACTTAAATATTCACGATAGATTTGTCAAACCTCTGGTAATTATAACATTAAGATATCTGATCAGTTGATGTTACTTCTGACGTATTTCAAGTAATATCATTACTGCCCTCTCTTGAGTTGATTGATCACTTTGTCAGAGATATGACGTAAACCTGTTATAGCGCACTGAATCATTTCATACACATAAACATGAAATGGATTTTATTTGATTTTCTTTTGAAATAGTTGTAAACATGTATATCAATATCAACTTAATAAAATCTGAATGATTGATGTTTTTCAGAATTTTCAAAGTACACTACTGCGCCACCACATATCGCCAGCTGGAGAAATGGGTAAGTCTCGCTTACACCATGCATGTTCATGTCAGTAGGATATAGTGATACAATGCATATATATCGCCCTTTGTTCTGATAAATCGAAAGCCTGAATCCTTTGGTGTTAAAACGGTATATATTTTTATTAAACTTTAACAGTTTTCTGTTCCATGAAATATAATCACACTCCTATAATAACAGCTATTAAACCTATCTACTCAAAAGGTTATGGTTAAGTAATACAATTTTGTGCAATTCATATCAGAGTGTGCAAGCGTATTATCAGTATTTCCATCTAACTCAGAATGTGCGATAATGTCTAGATATCATCGTTTTGTGAATTTTAAGAAACAACATTTCTGGAAGTATTCAATTATGTTTAATCCAGACAATAATAGCATCACACTATAAACTGTCATAACGACAAATAATAACAGGAAACAATTTTTGAACTGATCAGTTTATAATACTTTTTAATGTTTACTATAAATATATGACTTATACAAATATATTATTGCAAAAATCATGAAATTTAGCACGAATAATATCTCCTTCTTTCGCTTGAATCCAAGCAATAAAAACTTTTAGATTGTACCATTGACCAGATTTCATTTGTGTTTTGTTTGTTTGATTTTGAACGTCCCATCATACTGCTCTGTCCTGTTTTGATTCTGTGTAAACATGCTTGCTGCCGATGCATGGACATCTAAGTTTGTTCGTGGACTGTGTGTGAATTTTGTTGATGAGGGTTCCCCTGTACAGTTGTAAAATATATTTTCTTTTTAAACCAACAATTACAAAAATAGCCTGACCTCCCCAACCAGTGTAATAGAAAAATGAACGTTTAAAACATTCATTTGACTTGTAAATGTTGGTAGTTGGAGTTTTTCCCAGTTTAAAGATGTGTATATCTGTATTTGTCTGTATTCCGTTATTTTAGATGCCAATACTAAATATTTTGATAATTAATCTATAGTCCTAAAACACAGCGTACCGTAAAATATATTTGCACTGTTATCCTGTTTTTTTAATCCACGCCGATATGAAAAGTTGTTTTCGTAAATATATTTAAATATTTTAACGTGAAGTAAATCAATAATTAAAAAAAAGTATTTGATTAGTTGGCGAGTGCGCTGTGTTTTAAGACATAAGCTATGTTGCGCCTTTAATAGTAATTATTTAACCAATAAATAGATACAGAGCGAATGTCGCTATATTGTTAATTGTTGTGAGTTTTGTCTTCTGTTATTAATGTTTTGGAACCTCTTTAATCCGAACAGGCTGGTATTTGAAACAAAAAATAAACATTTGACATTACCATTTAAATTCCAAGAAGATCATTAAAAGCGAATAGCAAGATTCTGGGATGACTAAGAATGATATTATGGATTAACGAGATTGAAATGATATATAACAATTAGCTGTTACTGTCTTGTTCCACAGCTTTCAACTGATGTATTCAAAGGCCTACAGGAAGAGGTCTGTGCATGCACCTTACGCTAATGTTTTTAAACTTTTTTATTGTATTGCATTCCTAAAATATTCACTTTCAAAGTAGAATTAGTTTGGACATTATAGATTAGTCACACTGGTTATAATTAAAGCGAATTTATTGATATCAATAATTGAGCGGTACATCAAGTGTTGCGCAAATTGTTTTTATTGGATGTGTGTTAACTTATATATTGCACTTTTGATTAGTGTATAGAATGATTTTTCTTACCATTTTCCTGAATGGTGAAGGCTCCTGTCAAAGTATGATACTATATATATATATACATACCTAAGCAAAAATTATGAAATTTCTTTAACTGTATTTAAAAAAGAGAAGCTTAACCATCGTTATTGTGTTACTTGTAGATACAACCTAGCGAAGGCTATTGACTTTCAAAGCACATAGCATATGGCATATCTATTGTGTGGTAATGGGACGATACTGCTAGATATGCGTATTATTTGCAGATTGCTGATATAAAAAAAAATACAGATGTATTTATGATATCAGATTTCTGTTACTAGACAAATTAATTTCAAATTAATTGAATTATGATAATCAAAGATGAGACATATTATTTGTTTCATTATTAATGAAATTGCAAAAGTAATATAACACAAATAAGCTAAATGGCATTTAGAATAGCCCGATGATCTGGTTCTATTCTCTTCCCTGCTTTGCTATATTATGCCATTTCAGAAACCTCCTTCTGTCAGCCCTTGTCGGGTTACGTTTGACGATTTGTGAATATTAACTAAACTATTGTACTACAGATAGACATTTTCTTCATTATTTATATATTTAAATTCATTAGCGTCTTCCACTTTCGATCAGTATTGTTTACTACAAATTTACTACTTTTTTACCTCCAAAATTGTGCACATATACTTGCATAATCTTTCACATTTTATTGTCTCTCTGTGCTTGCTAAATATGTATAAAGCTTTATTGGTGCCAACATTTTAATGCGTTCTATCAATTGTAATTTCTGAATTCATGAGTTATATCAAATATGTTACATTATCTGTAAATAACTCAACTGTTTGCTTTCTGAACTGCTTCACCTCTTTAAAATATTGAATGCTTTTACAATGAAATTACATTTAACACTCATTATCTGTTATTTTTCATAATGTATATTGATAAAAATAAATCATACCTTGGTATCAAAATGGAACGTTCTTTATGTGTAAGAGAATAACATATTTTAAAATAACCTGTTGCAAACCAACATAACTCACATTGTAGTTTTGAATTGAAAATGTATTTCAATAAACCTACTTACTCCATACGAAATTAGGCATTAAACATGTAATTATTGTAAATTATTGCATCAAGGAGCCATTTATTTGATATTTTCTAGGATATCTTCATACCAGATTAAATGTGGTTACAGGAATTCATAAAAGCTTTCACTTTGTTTTCTTATTCTTTTGACATCATACATTTGTTACGATTGTGCTGGCTTATGAAATAAAGCATTGTTTAAAGTAAACGACAAACTAAATTTAAGGGATATTGTATCTTGATAAAATTGACCCTCCGGAAAGGTAGGGCCACCGATAGTCAAATAACGATTTTAAACCAATTTCGTCAAAGATAATTTATTTTTGTATATATAAATGACAAACATCATTTCTCAATTTAACGGGAGGTGGAATATTAAGCTTTGTTTTAGTAGATTAAGGAGTAACCATATTGCAAGAAAAGCAATATGAGCGTGTTGATGAACAGTTTGAAGGAACCAATTACTTTAGAAAGTATCCTTGACATTCTGTTGTTTGTCTTTTATTTTAGCTTGGAGAGGAATTCAATAAAGACCTGAAACAAACACTGAGTAGAGTTGAAAACCGATCGGAGGAATCGTCGGCGAGAGGTTCAAGCCTTATTATGGGAACCTGTTTGTTCGAGCTGTACTTAGCGTTGCAAGAATTCTGCAATTTTCGTGAAAATTTACCAAACGGGTAATGTCTTTAAATATAAAATGATAAACATATTTTCTCTCAATATTTATTACCTTAAGAAGTCTCATTCTTTGACAAATAAGCAATTTTGCTTCGGTCTCGTTACACACTTTACTAAGGTTACAAGTTTCAAGAAACTCATGAAATAAGTTATGAGCCTAGTTGTCCTTTGTTCTATTAATGTACAGACAGCCTTTAAAACAGTAATAAACCAATTTAGTGGACGGCAGCTAGCCGAGCACGAGCTGCCTTTTGACATTTGGCTAAAATGCACTGTTGACAAAAAAACTCCTTAATTTGTGTTCCAAACTTTGCACAAATGAGATTAAATTGGCTCCCCTAAAACACAGTCTTTAATTAATTATCAACCTAATCCAATAATGTTCGGGATAACAACAACATTCTGTTTACAGGTTACAACGAAAATGAACAATGCTAAAAACAAAATAATTTATCACATAGCTTCAATGTTAGGTAATGGTTATTCCAATTTTATCTAAAATATTAGTAATATGTCCTAGCGTTATCTCACTTTATCGCTTTTTCACCAATAATCTCAAAATTTGAAAAGCTTTAATGACGTCATAACCTTTAATATGCCAATGCAGAAGATTTAATAATGACTGAAGTTCAAGGCTTATTTGAGATGTATGAAACATAATATGTTAGATAAGATACTATTTCATTTAAGGATTGAATCTTGCTTTGGTCGATTTTATGTAGTGATGCATTGAGTATGTCTTGAAACAAATTTAATGAACTGCGAAGCTTTAGATTCTGTTCTCGTGACACTCATGAATTCTCGTATGCATACTATACTAATGACGTAAACATGGCCTCAAATCTGCTTCTGGTGAGAAAGGTAGCCGCCAGGAAAATGCTTCACACGCTTATACTTGACCTAAATATAAGTAATTGAAATTTAAATCTGTTCAACACAATATACTTACAGTAATTATAGAATTAAATTACTGCAATTTTATCCAAATTTTTTCCGACAGATTGCGGCTCGGTGAAATTAAAAAATAGTTTACTTGAAATAGATCAATTAAAACGTCAGTCAGTATTGGATCATGTGCAAATTTCATTTTCCAATCATATATCAAAATGTTGAATTTTTTAGAGACCATACAAGGGAGGCTTGCTCAGAAGTGGTCTCTAAGCAAAGATGATCGCTTTGGAGAGTTATAATGTATATTAAACTGCTATATGTGGATGAAAAAGACAGCGGATTGTTTAATAAGCCTGCTATCTCGAAAATATTCGACTTACAGCGTAACAGATCACATCTAGATTTCTTAAATTCAAAAATGTTATATTCTTATTTTTGGAATTTTATTTTATTCTAGAGATCAAAGAAATATTCAGATTGTGCAATATTACCAATGGTTCCGGTTTGTCGTGGCAAATTGGATAGAGGTTGCTAGACAGAAATCGCTTCAGAGAATCACGAAGGCAGTGGAACTCGACAAGGTCAGTGCATATATATTATTGAAACCCTCCAAGTGCCGGTTCATTTTGGTTACAGTCAAGCAAAATTGATGTCCACAGATTAGAATGTCACCAGTGGTCATGTACCTTCTTTATGGACAGTTGAAATGTAACGTATTATTTACGTAGTGTCTTTTGTGTGAGTTATTTATTTAACAAGGGCAGCTTAAGGATGGAGAGTCCAAACGGTTTTTATTGCATCTAAAACAAAGAAGAGTGACAATTTCTTAAGTATTGTTTTTACAAGGAGTTACTTGTCCGTCAACTAAATATTAAAGTTATATACGAAATCTTCACAATCGAACCCTTTGATAATAAATCATGAAGCTTATCGAAACTGTAACCGGACATGATATGTAATATGTTAATACTTTTCTGCAATATTATTGGGAATAATTTCAAAATGATCATAAAAAGGCTTGCTGACCTTAATGTTCCTTCAACGAGAAAAAAGTTATTTGTTCTAAAGCATTGTCATAACATGATATTGATAGGATTAAGTTTCAAATGTTGATATTGCATCATCAAA
This sequence comes from Chlamys rubida, assembly GCA_032359455.1. Lineage (NCBI taxonomy): Eukaryota > Metazoa > Mollusca > Bivalvia > Pectinida > Pectinidae > Chlamys > Chlamys rubida. Next base: position 20,756 of record JAUMHH010183321.1, on the reverse strand, counting down.
TCAAACGTCTCTTATCTGGACCCTTTATACCACGCTCTTGACCAGGCAGGATAGTCTATCACCAGATTGACATTGCATTTCTTCATAGTGATGATTATTGATTTAAATTATTTTCATCAATGTAAGTAATGAAAAGTAAAAAGATACAGTCTTGTGTAACGAACTACCTAGACAGATTAGAAACCATCTACAACAACTACTTTTAAGAACAGATGCCTACAATATTTTCAGGGATACTGTATAATTGTAAAGAGGAGACTACAGAATAATTTATTGAAATCATCTTTTGATGACAGGTAGCTGAAGTTACTGAGGGTACAAAGTACAGTACTTCAGCTGTCGACGTATGTTGCTGCTTTTCACAGGTAAATACACATTAAAACAGTTCTTGTCACAGGTAAATAAACATTAAAACAGTTTATTTCACATGTAAACAAGCATTAAAACACTTCTTTTTACAGTTAAATACACATTAAAACAGTTCATTTTACAGATAAATATGCACTAAAATAGTTTTTTTCACAGGTAAATACGCATCAAATCAGTTCTTTTAACATGTAAAAATGCACGTAAATAGTTATTTTTACAGGTAAATACACATTAAAAAAGATCTTTTAATTGTATGCATTTAAATGATAAGCATGCGCTGATATGTTGTCTTCCTGAATTGCTTTTGCTACAATTTTATGAAAAACAGAAAAAGTAAAAACGAAATGATGGCAGATCAATGTTTATCATCTGCTGTGATTTTAAATTAATTCTTTGTCTTGCGAGTGATTTTGAAAACAGAACTTTTTAATCATTACATACATGTATTTAACAGCAACGACTTAGGATTAATACATTAGGAATAAAATCTGGTAAATATCGAGAAATAATTCATTTATTGTACTATGGCACCTGTCTCTATGATAATTCCTCACATTCCGTAGTATTCGACGTGATTTTAGGATTCTTACGACTGATGTCATTATCGTTTTGCTGACCTCATCGATACGCTGCCATATGGCCCAGTCTCTGCTTCATGTTTTTTCCCCCATCAAGTGAGGCTGAATTCTATTGCTGTAATTATAAATATAATTCAACTGAGCTGACGACTGAGCTAACGTTTCATAATACAAAAGAAAAATAATTTGTTATTTTATTTCCCATTGGTATTGACATTATACAGATGACCGAGTTTTGGAAGCAGTTGAATTGGCCAGACCTCCTGGATGCTTTTCCATTGGTTCAGAGACTTTCAGAGGTAGGTAGACACACACTATAAATGTTAGATTGAATATCAGTCTTACCCCACGTTATATTAGTCTTTTATAGGAGATTGGTATCCCGAGGGGTTCCGAACACAGGCGGTAGACATTTTCCCATTCCGTGTAATAGCTCAGGGGGTTAGTGCCGTAGCATATCGAATTCGATAATAAGCAAATAAGCGAGTGTGACTAAGGGCATTACGTCTGATAGATGTGTGGGCTGAAGAAAGACAGTTCAAGGATGCACCGTCGTTTTGATAAAGTGCATAAATTGAATTGAATATCACCAACATCACTACATTTCTTAACCGTTTTTGTTGCAATGAATCAGAATTAATTTTAAACTGCACATGTGCAACAAAATCTTAGCAATTAATCTGTTAGCGTTATTTCACCTGGAAAATGATTTACGAATTCAAATTTCTTGAAAATACGTATTCAGAAACACGTCCAATCATATGTGTTATTAGGTTTAACATAATTTACGTGATTGTGGAAACAATGTCGGATCAATAAAATCTGTTGTACGTTATTCCTTGAAGGACATTAGCAAAGGTGCGGTGACGTACGCCGATATGATACACCAGAAACTAAAAGACGAAGGCTACTATGACGAGGTGGGACAGTTTGATGTCACAGAACAGGTGAGTTACTTCATATCAGAGTTTTATGTACGCAAAACAAGAGGCAAAATGCAACTGGTCAGACTGGAGTTCTCGAGCCTGTGCCCTTTAAATTCTAGACAAACGCTCTGGCCAACTGAGCTACCTCTCGACTTTCATAAGTCTTTAGCACCGGCAGACATCACTATTTACAACCATTATTAAGCTAAGCCCTTACAAAGTCCAGAAAGTACGTGAAACAAGCTAGGATTTCAACATCTGTTAAAGGAGAGAAAAAAAACGCAGAGGTTCCAGACCTTAATTCGACCCGAAGTCACCAGGTATAGTTTCACTACACATGTTACTGAAAAACATCCATTTATACTCATTGGTTAAAATTTCGCAGTTACGATAATGTTTGAAAAATACGATTATAATAGGTGTACACAACATGTTTATAGATCTGTAACGTTTGTTGTGTTTCACGTTTGTATTGCAATTGTCGGTTTTCAGCTCTTACCGATAATGCTTTTCGAGTAAATATGTCTATTAATTGATTTCGAGAGTTCAACTATTCCAATTCAATTATGTTTAAAAAGAAAGTCTCGGTATTAAGTACCTCTATTTTATTTTTTTTAAATGTTTGAAATAGATCAATCGTAAGATATGATCATATAATTTGCGACTTATCATAAGCAAAGAAGACTAGTATTGCTAAAACCGTTTTTGGGGGATAAATATTTATGTCCTAACGATAAAACGTATTTTTTATAAGTGATATTTTCTTAAATTGGCTAACACTTACCATTTTAATATGTTTGAAATAATATTGGTAATGGAAGAAAACTCTATGATGTCTCATTGACATTCTACTCCACAGCTATGCATTACAATAAACAACATAGAACAGGTGCGTCGGGCGTTGAAGCCTCTCCCGGAGATGTTGAGGTTCTCTGACATACAGCGAGCTGTGGAGTCCAACAATGGTACAGGAAAGGGCTACAAGTTCAACCTAAACACGATCGTCAAGGAGGCGGACGAATGTATGGTGAAGAAAATCAAGACAGTGGTGGATAGAGTGGCGGATAAGGTAACAATAGTGGTGGGAATATATATCATCATTCCATACACTTTATACATTGATAAGCTCGTTCTCGTCATCCTTTAAGGATACCCATACCACTGCAAAACATTGTAACTATGCACTGGACACTTCCAGCATCAATGTAGCTTTAAAAATCTTTTTTTGAAAAGAAAAACGTAGCTTGGTAAACTTTTTATGAAAAAACCCAGTAATGATGAAATGAGGAACAAATACCGTAACACAACAACAGTGTTCTGAATGTGACAATGAAAGTTTATCTGTGTTGGTAATGGCAATTCAATTCAAATTCACAAGAACAGTGCTTTGAGTACTAGGGCCAGACCCGGATCGATGCCCTTGATAGCTCATTAGTCTGCTATAGTACCCTGACCAACCCTGTTGCGCTACTTATATCCAAAACGTATTTAAGGGGAGGTGACTCTATGTACGAAAAACTACAGTGGATTTCTCGGGTGTTTTTCATGCATCGGCACAAGAATCCATCACTGAATATTTATTTCATAATCATTTATATCCGTTTTGATAAAAAGGATAAATTTGATCTAAATTATCTAATTATCTAATTTGATCTAATATTGATAATTTTTTATTTGGAAATCCTCCTGAGGGGAGGATCATGATAGCGTAAATGATAACTATATTTTTGTCGGACTAATATGTACATTTTTTTTTATTTTTAACAGATGAGACCTGATATAAAGAAAGATGTGTTCCACTTGAACTGGGCACCAGAGTCTGTCCCTGCTGACGACGTAAGTACTCGGACATTCATCATTGTAAAGCTTTGATAGAAAACAACGCAATTGCAGTCAATACAACGATTACATCTCGCAGAGCATGTGTTTTCATAAAAGATAACACGTGTCATTTATCAAATCGAGTTGCTCCCACTCGACAATATGAGCAAGTGAGGGGATATGAGAATATTTACAGCTCGGCGCTACACACAGAAATGCTGTTTAACGGTTTGGATTGCCAATAAATACCATTTCAACATATTTCACACAACACGGCGGCGAGGAATGATATGCATATCTGGTTACGTCATTTACGGAAGCGGTTGGGAACTCCTTTTTGTAGTGAACTACTATACCATCTATCTGATGCCGTTAAGCCGAGATAGAACGCTGTGCTTGAAGGCCATATAAAGGACCAAGGGTCTTTACGTAATTTACAATTAGAGACTTCATGACTCATGGCGGAGACCCGATGAATGGTCCAGCGGCCAATACTCAGATGGTGCATGTTGTCATTGCAAGAACTACTAGACAAGAATTAACGCATAACTGTACATAATTCAGATTATCATTTCATCAGTGATATCGTTCAGGAGAGCGTACAGCGTTGCGTTTCAGCAGGATAACACCCGACATTACGTCACTCGTGTGAGCATTGACGTTTCTTACGTCAGAACAAAATAGATGTTTTGGTATGGCTTGCTCTTTCATAATGCTCTATAATCGATTCAGCCTTTCTAGGATCTGTTAGACTGAATGATGAGACGGCGACGACATTAAACGGAAGCAACTGACGAGCTACGCAAGGCATTACAGGAGGTATGGCGTTTATACCCGTGCATTCATGAATCTCCTGATTTGCCTCCTGTGTCGACGATGTTAGGCCCTTATATCAACAACGTAGGGTCGTTTGCACGATACTGACAGTCGGCTTTTGTAGGCTTAATATTTATGGTCATGACGTCAGTCTTTCTTTCTGTTATGGAAATGTTTTTTATGTGTTTTATATGTCTAAATATAAAAATCAATCTAACGTGTATCCAGTACATCTTTCTCATATTAATTACCTTATAAATGTGACTACATGAACTTTTTTCCAGGCTATTGGTGACTTGCTCACTTATCTTGATAGCAACCTACTGACCATGAATAAGAATCTGCTCAAGACAAACTTTGACAGAATTTTGTTGTCACTCTGGGTAGAAGTCTTGTCGGAATTCAAGGATACAATTTTGAAAGAAGAACCGGTAAATATATTTACAAACACGCTCCAAAAGCGATTTATCAAAGCTACGATCACGTGTTAAAAGGAAACGTCTCAGTTCAGTAATCCAAGGGAAATAACTATGATACTTTTACATTACGAATTAGTTCAGTATTATTTATATAATCACCTGTGTACATTAGTTTGTTCAACTGGTTTTTGTTTTCATTTCTGAAAACTATTTGATAATTGTTTGATATCAAATTAAATTCTACAAGCATATATTTTTTTATTTATTTTATTTTGAAATTTTTTAATGAATTTTTTTTTTTTTTTTTTTTTTTTCAAAATATATTTTCTTTCGTTTCAGAGACAACCAATCCTGTATAAAAGGATGTACGACGCCTTAGAATTACTAGTCGACTTTTTCCATGCAAACGAAAAAGGCTTACAAATACAAAAAATACAATCTGAACAATACAAGGTAATTAATGAAAGAAATTCAATTGGTATCGTTAGCCCGGAAAGTTAGTATTCGACCCCACTAAATTATGAGAAATATACAAATCAAATACATCGAGAAAATGTGATTAGACTAGTATGACAACCGTTAATTCCTTGATAATGAGTAGTTTCTGTCAGAATCGTGTAAAATAAGCACCAGCAATAATAAGTGATACATGGTTTATCATGCTGAACCGTTATTTACAGTGCATAGTTTCAATAATGTCGGTGATGTTTATGCTGTTTATAGCAGTAGACAGATTATTGTGAACATTCGGAATCTGAACTATGAGAATATTGTTTGACATAAATAACAATACCAATTATGTTTCAGGAGCTGAAAGGAATGCTTGATCTGCACAAACGCAACACATTCCCGTTGATAGGGGTATTCTATGAAGAAAAATTACAGCAACAGGTACACGCCATTTTTTTTCTTCAAAATAAATATAAATAGCATGATCTAATGCTACTGGATACGTTTGAGTATGTTTTGAGTGGTTGCATGGTTCATAATATTAACACTTTACTAATTATTTAGTTTGAAATAAACTAGTGCTTCTCTAATTTTTGAAATTCATAAAAGTAAGGGTTTCTATGCACGTCGTCTTCTGTTTCTACAGTAGTTAAGCCCAATTCGGATTTCCAACGATTGGGCCCCTAGCATCCCCAATGAGTCCTAGAAGGACGAAACAGCTGTATGATGCAGCGTAATTCATTTTTCACATACCGTATCTATTACTAGAGTTTAAAGGTGCTGTCACCTGTGTGTTACATTCATCTCGTAAAATGGGAGATATTCCGTCTTAGCGTATTGCAGAGTTATCTTCTCTTGTGAGCAGGTATTGATTGTTACGTCATTGGTTTGTGTGAGAAAATTACGTCGTTTTCTCAAAAATTGATGACGTTACTCTCACAAACAAATGACGTAACAATCAATACCTGCTCCCAAGAGAAGATAACTCTGCAATACGAAAAGACGGAATAGCATTGATAGTGTGTTGACAAAATATGATGTTGGTTAATTCACTGCACACTACGGTAGTCATTTGACTAAAGACCGTTTGATACTGAAGATGATAATTGTTTATCTCTACAGAAAGAATGGACTAGTAAGGAATACGGCATACTGAACGTGAGGATGTGCTACAGACAGGACTCACAGTCACTGCTAGTGGAGGGTATGTTATTAACGGATATAGACGTGAAAACCGTTAAGGATAACAAAGTTCAGTAACCTTTAACTTACGTTATAATTCATTTTTTGCAGTCACTCTCACAATTCCAAAGGGTCCAGATACTTTGAATATGTTCGAGGAAAGATATCTAATTATATATAAAGAAATGTCTACCTATTTCAGTCAAACAGTAGTCTTAACGAAATCAATATGAATGATGAAAATCCGTTGATTGGTTTTGCTTTGATCAATTACTTTTAACTAATGCATTATATACAATTCGGGATATTATATAAAAAATATATTTAGTCCCTGCTAAACGTACTTTTCATTTATTTGTACATCTAATGTATAAAATGTTTGTCATTGAAGAATCCAAGTAAGAATAGTTAGTAAGATAATTATGTATTTACTCTAGTTTGCGTTATCTTATTTCTATCTAGTCCTAAATGCAAAGGATGTTATACCGCTGGATGCTAACGGTAAGTGGTTTTCGCATACCGCATTTATTACCTGTTTGAAGAATTTCCTGCTAATAAAGATGATTTTATTGTAAAACAAAAAGTATGTTTTTGATAGAAGAACGTATTTAGTACTCGAAAAGACAACAAAATTCAACTGACAAGCTTCATGAGCATAAGCTAGAGTCAGATTTGTACTTAAGGCCCATTTGGTGAATGTAAATATAAAGTACTGTATATATTTATTTGGGAGAAATTACTCAAAATGTGATTCGCAATGAAGTTTATTAATTTCTAATTTATTTAAAGTTCTCAATTTTCTTTTGTAATATTCGAAATATGTTTTAATTGATCAATCTTGATCGAATACCCAAACGCATAAATGAAAACAGGCATATCTCTTGAAATAAACGATACAAACGCTTTTCCTATTCGCCCATTTGACAGGTCTGAGTGATCCGTTTGTCCTACTCCAACTGTGCCCAGAACACGTGTTCCCAAATGTTACGGTACAGAAAACGAATATTGTGAAAAAGACATTGAATCCAACATTTGAGGAAACGTTTGAATTGTAAGTATATCTTTATATAGTGCTGTTGTCTCGATCTGTATTTGAATTTCAGTTTTGTTTATATCCAAACTATATATATATCTTTCTTTATAGAATGGCAGTGCCAAAAATGTTACATCTCTTTTTTTTGCAGTATTTGTAGCGATATCTATCTGTCTTTCATATTTACAAGAAACCGTGTTCAAATCTTTTTTCTTTTTTTTTCTGATTTCTATTTAAATTTATTTGTATATAAGTAAACACCCAATGACATAGTGCCGCAATGTAGACGAATGTAAAAGCCTAGGGATTTCCGAAAGTTGCAGTTGAAAGAGCAGTCTTCCGAGAATATCATTTTGCCAACACAACGATTCGATAGATAGTTTTGTAAATTATTGGGAAATATGTGTCCCAATATCTACACAAACGGATACATTTAGATATAAATATAATATCCGTATGACAGTCAATGTTTCGATGATGTTCATTAGTGTACCTTGACCTCACTAATTCAGTTCTCTTTAGATGATAGGTGTTGTCGATGAAGCAGAAAACGCTTACTCCTCTGGAACACCTGGTCTTATCATCCTTATTAATCATTCTTCTGTGGCCCAGGTTTGATCGATTTCAAGTTTGAATTATACTTTTGATTACAGTTCGGTATTCTCTCTTTTTTTCTTTTCTTTGTTTTTACTTTTACATTCCAGTATTAATTTTAAAAAGCAAAGTATTATTTATCTACCACAGTGACATCAGTCCCGAACAGTGTCGTCACGTAGGAGCTGTTCTACTACTGACGGTGATGGACCATGACTACGTGTTCCAGAACGACTTTGCCGGGGAGGTGTATGTCAGCCTGGCAGATTTGCCAGGGGTGGACGAGGAGATTTCGGGGTTCGACGCCTTAAACATCGTATCACTGCCCATGATGCAACCAAAACATAAAGGTATGAGGAGGAATACCGATGATATTGATGGTAGAATCCTCAAAACACTAAATTATAATGATGTTTCTTTCAATTGGCTCTTGCGAATAAAACATTCACATCAATATCAAGAAATGTAACACAGAATGTAATATATTTAACTAATCTTCTTTTTTACGCTTTCCTTTGGTATTTTTTTAATTTGAAACGCAGGACTAAAAATTAAAACGCCAAACTGGGGTAAACAGTCCTGTTATCAAATATTTAATTAAAACACATATTATGGAACGATACATGTATAAATTATGTTATCAAGTATAGTATCACCTTTTGTTTTGCGTGTAGAAAACGGGGCATTGGACGTGCTGGCAGCACGAACATGGGACAAGGACGCGGACGACTTTGTCAAGAAAAGGAAGAAGGTTGAGGAACAAGCTGTTTGAGGGACACAAGTCTCAATAATTGAATTTGTCAAAGCTACAAATTTAATGTATTTGTAGATGGCATTGTCAGGAACGTATTCCTTAAGTGGGAATAGGTTGTCCACTTGTACCGTATACGGTAACGTACTCCAGTCCTCATGCATCCCAAGGATCTCGTCAAGACGTAAACGACAGTCACGTGACAGGATGATGAAAGAGGTATAATCATCAAAGTGACAATAATCACACACGGTTCAGTAAACAAGTATCATCCAAATAAAAAGGATAATATCTATTAAAAGCAAAAATCCCGTGCCAACAGCCATGCAGAGTGACCCTTGAAATATAAGTCAACGTTGATAATTATCGTCGAGTGAAAAAAAAAAACTGAAAATATTAACCATAAGTGGATAATGGTTGATTATCTACAACGCACGAATATTCTAGAACATTGAGACAATAGGCAATTGCACAATTTAGTACATGCACTATAATCTCATTATTTCTTTGGAGACATCTGTAAAATAGTTTTATGTTTAATAAATTGTCTGTTGAAGATGCTTTGCTAGTATGGTTTACTGAATTTTTCATCTTTTCATTTACTTATACAATCTGGAAACCTACAATAAAAGCCATTGTAGTTATTGGTGTTATACAAACGTTGAACTTGTGTTAAAGGAGGACCTTTTTTGAGGAAGTTTATGACTGTTTGGATTATAAGAAATATGCCATTTTGTTGCTTATTTTCATTTTGAGACAATGCATATTTTTAAATATGAATTTGTTAATTTGAAAAAACAATGTTTCAAATTCACTTAAATGGGAATTATCTGATAGACATAAATGGCGAATTTTTAGAAATAATATCAATTTCATAATATGAAAGCATTGATGATATATTTGTTGAATTACTGAATCAAACGTTGCGATTAAGTTTGTTGAGAATTTTAATCAAACGTTAAATTTAAGAAATATGGTGATTGTAACCCACATAATGTTGTTATTGATTAAATTGTGTTATTTTTAGAGTAATGAAATCATGCAATATTTCAAGTGTCATTCAACGCCATAACGTCTCATTATTTAATATATATATAACTATATACAGGAAATAATCGTCACACAACAGAAGATTCATATGTATAATTGACGGCAATTACCAGAGGGGCTTCTGATAATCCTGCAAAATGGAAAATTCTATTTATCTATCATTAATGGAGTAAATCTGAAATAGCATATAAGGAACCATCAGTAACCATTATATTTATATGCTGAAAGAAGATGGACGATTAAGAAAAATATTTACTCTTTGAAAGTATATTGATTGTTTTATAACATTACTCCTGTTTCCATTAATTGAATGTCGGTGTGAATAATTTTTTTTTATTTATGCAATGTTCTAGTCCGGTAAATCAGTCATAATTAGTTAGCACTATGTCAGTGTACAGTTAATTAAAAAGTACTGTACACAATGTCGATAATACTATCGATGTAATCATTGTGGACGTCTTATTTACGACTAAACATTCCTATAAGTGTATCGTAATATACATTACAACATTTAATGTCATTTCCGAACATATGCTACTTTATCAAACATAAGAAAGATTCATTTTCAGTAGATTTTGTTAGAGCATTTTATTTATGTAGTGCCAGGGTACCCAAAATGGAACTCTTTTTTAAAGAAAATTATAACTATGTTTTATGGAGGTACCAGAACACCATTTGTTTATATCGTAATGATACAATTGATGTCTTAAGCTTTCATTTTGTTTATTTCTCAGATATCAACAGCACGTGCATCTATAACTAGAGCCCATTTAGTTTAGTCAGCTTCACATGGACGTTTTAACAAGCAAGGGTACCCAATATCAGTACACTTCATCAATTCAGTCAATTCATCAAAATAACTGACAGCATTGAAACTATTCCTCTTTATTTCGTGTTATGTAAGTTTCGATACTTTCTGATTATGCTAAATGTTCATGTGTTAATACTTCTTTGAACGTTGCTTTTTCCATGTTTAGAAAATACTGTAGGATATCAATGTAGTCACACCTTAACTTTTTCCCGGGAATTATTTTTGTATTCATATTATTTATTAAGCTAACGAGCTAGGTAGAAATAATGCTGATATTGCTTAAATATCTATTAATTTTGATTAAAAATACCATTCACTTGTATCGAAAAAGAAACGCTGCATCATAAATTTGAAAAGTGTTCCAATTTTGGTACTGTTCCATTTTGGGAATCCTCAATATAGACGCATGCAATGAAACTTCGTTAAACTGAAATCTGTCAATGAATAAATTACCATTTAAATTCCTGTAAATCAGAACTCCTTCACATTTCCGCTCACCTTTTTACGCTTTACGTTACGATGAGGTCGTGGCAAAATGAGAGTCACTATTAAGCTACTACTGATCATTAGATCGTAGATATAATGTATTGGTTATAATTTTCTAACCCTTCGGTTACGTTTTCTTTTTATTAAGATGCACCACTTCCTAATCAAGAGACCAGCCACTTGCTTTTTGTCTATGAAATCCGATGCCGAATCTGACGAAAACTATTTTTGAATATTTATTGTGTTCCTTTAACGATGTTTCAATGTATGTTTAATTATCCTATGTACTTTTTGCACACTGTGATGTTAAATTGGTTATCGACACGGATAACGAAATCAACGCACTCTGAAAGGAAAATTATTAAAGTTTTAATGTGTTGTGATATTATTGATTGAGATATAATACACGTACTTTAGCTTCCTTGTGTTTATCATTAAATTTATTTTGTGTCGAGTACAACTCCTTTTAAATGGTAAAATGCCGATCTATGCTCATTGCAAAGATATGTGGGTATCTTAAATGCTTATTAGTATCTATATATGTAATATTCCTTGTGAAATTTTAATACGTCGTGCATTCAACGTGCTTTCTGATTTTTCCTTTTGATAAATTTATATTGATGCAATGTTTTTGATTAAGTTTATTTACTTAGATTTAGCTTAAATATTTTGACTTTTTATTTGTTTGAAGACGACGGGGATTTTTCAACTGACGTACGTTTGCTGTTGAACATTTGGCAATCACATTTATAAAAAGCAATACAATTTGAGGATGAGTGTACTACAATGATTTGCTATTGTAAAAGTCCGGATTTCATTTAATTATCTTCTTCATAGCAACTTGGCTAATTTTATTTTGACGGCAACAAATACACATGTGGTTTGCAATATGCATATTAAGAAAGTCAATAGTGGATCCAAATGCCTCGCCGCCGACATTTCTTCAAACAATAAATTCTCTCAAAATTTTTGTGAACGATTCATTTTAGCGCAACTAGAAAACAATTAATTTCGCGAAAACAGAGTAATTTGCAATATTTATTCACATTTTTAGAATATAGAATATGAATATCTGAAATGATATATGTTTGTGTCTATAATTCCAATATTTTGACCGACCTGTTGCCTTCCTTACCACTTTATACGATATAAACTTGTTGACGTATACATCCTGTTTCACTGTCATTACAACATGTTTCTTTTGTGTTTTTATCACTGTGTGCAAGTTACTGTGTATTGTTAGTATTCAAAAACTAACTTCAAAAACATGCCCATCAACATTCGTTGATCAATTTTCTTATTTGTTTCATATCTGAATATGTCATATCATATTTTTGAATAATAATTGTCGGGTTATTTCGATCTTTGCCTATGTAATATTGTTTTATTATGATAAATAAAAATATTATACTACAGCATTAACTCACAAGGACAACAGATGCTCATATACGATAAACAAGACCAGAAACAGTGAAGATAGCAAAACAAAAGTAACGATATTAAGGATAACTGCCTTGCAACACGTCTCATGATGTAATCCGGACCTTCAATTAGATTACATGGTTTATAATGGTCCCTGTTGTAAACATACGGAATAAATAGTGAGTAAACAAAAGTGAGCCTGCCAATATTAAAGCGGCTAGTTGAATCTGATGTACGTGTGTTGTACAGAGATTCCTACAGATGTAAACTATTTCTACACATGCATTATACTCTAGTTTCACCTGTTGGGTTTCTAAGTATATTAAAAAAATGGGTAATTTATTGGGACATGCATCTCCTTTCAAAACAGATATTACTTTTTCTAACAGTGTGCCGATGATAGCAAGTACATTGAATTACAAATCTGATATACAATTGGTCGTATTAATTTAAGGAGTTGGTGGGACAGTTCTGCACAAATATTCACTTCATAGAAGTATGCCATAATATATTTATTTATATTTCAACGGATACAGAACTTTCTTTGGTTTTGTGATATTGAAAAAGGATATATTTACCAGAGTTTGTGCAAACTAGCGTTTAAGAGATATTCTGTCGGAAATACTACATTAAAATCCTTTTCCAGAAATAATATAAATGTATCTCCTTATGCTCTGTGTAAAAGGATGTGAATTACGTCACACAAAATGATTCATTCGGTCACAAATCTAATGTATATGTGTCCAATCAATCGAATTACAGTTGTCTTGCAAAAATGTCAATATCTTTTTTAATGAAAAAATGTACCGACATCATTTAATGATGAGGGATCATTCAATAATTCAAAATCAACGTTAGCAGTCAAATTATTTTAGTTCGATTATATCTATTCAACGTTATCAGTCAAACTATCACTGTTTGATGAGGGGGAATCAACATTAGCAGTCAAAACAGCGTATGCATACCTCACTGCATAGAACCAATTGTGATTGATAAACATGTTTTAATACTTGAATGATATCGTAAGGTACATGTGTCTCCCTACTGTGAGATATGTGGTAATTCATTACACAATTTTATCATACATGTATATTACAAAGTTCTATGTGTACCCGTTTTGTGATTTTACAAAATAAAATATTTCTTTGAATGATTTCGCTCTATTTTATTTGTTTTCAAATATTACGGAGTTTATTACGTAGTATATTATAAATAACAGATAATCTTAATGCTTTGCGATTCTACTATATGACAAGAATTATCAACTGTTCGTAGATAGCATATTAACTATATCCCTGCTGATGTGGTTTTGTTTATGTTTTTGTTTTGCTCTGGACAAAGTTAGACTTGTAAGATATCAACGTTTTACTATTTGCTGCTGTTTGTTTACGCTCCCTATCGATAGGCGAAACGTCCCGGGTAGACTGACATCAAAAATAACAAATTTCGTCACATCGTTGTACAGGTAAAAATACAAATCGCTCACTCAGTCATAGCTTGACAAGGGACCAGTCGGTCTTGAAACGTTGCGACACTTTTAATACGTACATTGTTTGTGTAAAAAGTAAAACGTTGATATCACATATTTCCAAACTGACGAATCCTATTAATGATATAAGAAATGAACGAGTTCGTTTGATTCTAGTTTATTTGACCAACATTACCTTTTCTTTAATTTTTAACGATCCTTCTTAAATGATATTTCTTGATTTCTATGGCTTCGCTAATCACACACCACATTAGAATAAAATATACAGATCTTCTCTAAAAAGTCTTTAACCGTATTGTGTAAATTGTCCGTGTGTATAAATGAAATGAAGGCCGATTAAACATTTTGGAAAGAAGAGGCCTGAGTCTGCATCTCTCACCTGTTTTTGAATGATGTTGACAGACACGTGGATGAAGGTCAAGTTCATATAGACAAACTGAATTGCAACCAAGCTTACAATGCTGGCCAAATAGCATTACTCTGTACTTTAGTTCCTTAGCTAAACTATTTAGACTGTTATCGTAGCGGGCTGCAGGTCAAATATCAATACTGTATGCCTTTAACATGTCAAGGATCCCCGTACCACTGCAACTCTTTATGTGAAACAGTTTCCCTGCTTGCATATGACTTTGATCATTCATTCCTAAAGCTTTTATGGAAAAATATAAATATGAATAAACAGAAAAGAATACAAAACTGTAAACCTGCAATTTGACCAGACCAGGATTTTAACCCTGAACCCCCTACCTACCATTATATTGTCGCTCACACCAAGTGAGCTGCCTGGTCAACGGTAGTAAACTGACCAAGCCCCGATGCCGTTACACATATATCCAAAACGAGAAGTATCACATTATATTGTTGAATTTCATGCAGCGACTCTTTTTCGTTTATTTTGCAGTTGTTAAAAAAAATTCGTTGTGTTATTGCACCTTTGATATGTTACCTTACGTCTATCAATACTTATGTGTGTTTGGGTTGTTTGTGATTTACGTCCTACATGTATTAACAGCTATGGTCATTTAAGGACGTGCTAGGTGGTGGTGGAGGAAAGCCGGAGTTCCCGAAGAAAAACCACCGACTTACGGCCAGTACCTGTCGACTAACCCGCGTTGGTTTCGAAACCGCGACCCAGTGGTGGAGGGCTACTTGGCCTTAACTACTTGGCCCCTCAATATTAATGCAAATTTTCATAATATATATGTATTAAAATGTTCCTTGTAAATTGGACGTGGCGTATGCTCTCCTTTAAAAGCCTTCTTACATACAAGTGTCGTTAAAATCATTTTAAAATTGTTCAGAAGTTATATAGCATGCAAATTAATGCGAAAAAGTTATTTTATATTTAGCATTGTTTACTGAACATAAATGCGAGGCCACATAAATTGGATGAAGCAATAAATATATAGCACTTTGATGCAAAATTCTGTCTATGTGTCACATACGCACATCTAATTTCACAGTGGTTTGTATATAATTGTTTCCAGTGGTTTTCCCGTAGTAAAAGACAATTATACCATAATTTAGTATAACGAGTAGTCCTGAAGCCCCTTTTCTTACTGAATTATTGGTCTCTTACCGTCACAGGTACATAGCAACACCCATGCTTTATTTGTATGGTACATTTTAAAGTATATAAGGGTGTTACAAGGGTCCTTGTCACTCGGTGCACCCGACCATTATCAAGGTCTGGGTATGTCTTGACCCCTCACTCACCACTTGAAGAATTTCCGTAGCCTTGTCCCGAGGCGAACTCGACAGTACAACGCTGAGAAAAATTGTTTCAAATACTGATATATTATATTTTTTATTTCTGTAATATGAGATATTTTAATGTCTGTATTAAATTGTTTTGGAAATGCTAATTAAAACAGATATATTTATTTTACACTGTAAGTACCGGATTAGAATAAAGAGGTCTAGAAGTAGTGATGCTTAAAGAGATGAACGACAGGAATTAAGTGGAATTAAAACATTCCATACAAATAAAAAAAGAAACGGATTCCTACTTTTCTCACTTTTGCTTTTTAATGTACAAAAGGGATAATATACGGAACAAAACCCAACGTCAATGTTCCTTATCTGTTCATAATTTACACAATCTAAGGATTGTGGTGAGAAAACAGTATGTGAAACATTCAGAAAAGATGGTCAGTGTCCTGTATCTATCAGTGCAGACCAGGTCACCCCCTCAGAGCGTATTGTTACTGTTTCCATAGTGAACACTGATAATAAGTGTAAACACTTCTAACAAAAGATAATTTGTATCTGTTAAAGATATAAAACAATATCTAAAGTTTGTTTTGACATAGTTTGTTTATAGAAACAGCACTCATAATCTCAGTCTTCATTTATATTTGCATTTCAGACATGACTTGCTCAGACTCGACGGCAGATAAAAAGAAAAGTGAATGTCTTTCAAGGAGGAGCATGTCTACAAAAGCATTACAGACACGTCAGATGCTATGGAGTTATCGTTCGTTTGTTTTGGGTTTAACGTCCCCAGAAACAGTTAAGGTCATAAAGACGGGAGCCTAGGGAGACAACGCCAAAAAATAGTTAAAGATCCTAAGTATGTCATTGCGGGCAGCAGATCAGTTTTGGTTATAGATATGATTTGCTAAGAAAGTATATTATAAATTTTCAAATGTCATCAAATAATGTTTCTTTTCTTTCTTCTGTTTGTAACTTGGTTGAATGTTCTAGCCGATGTTTGTAAGTGTATATGAGTGTGTCTTGTTGATCTATGTACTAAATGTATGCTTCTTGTCAATCGTTACCGGATAGGAGAAGACTTACAATTGTACAATTTTTGTCCAATACAATTTGTTGAAACATATCAGTTTTGGTTTCTTCATCTCTAATCAGTAGACACGAAGAAAAATCCCGATTCCACCGGAGACGCTACTTAAGCCGCCGCTTGCGATATGTTTTTTTAAAATATAGAAGCAAGATTAAGTATTTTGCAAAAATGTCCTTTGTTCTAAACTTGTGTTAAAAATATTGCTTTCATGTTTAAGCACGCTTCTCCTATTCTGAGAAGTCGTATTTCAGTAAACAGCATATCACATACGTCATTTAGGTCATGCGCTTACATGAATAATTTAGTTCTCCTTCTCAGAATAAATGCAAACTAAAACCGCCACACCTATGTGTTCTCCTTCTCAGCACAAATGCAAACGAAACCGTCACACCTATGTGTTCTCCTTCTCAGAACAAATGCAAACGAAACCGTCACACCTATGTGTTATATACAGGAATGGTTAAGGCAAAGACAATTATTGAAAAAGGACTTATTTAAAACTAATCATTACACCCAACTGAATCGGTATTAAAAATAATATGCAATATCATGACATCAAAATTGTGGTGGGTGGTTAATCGTTCTAATCACCCGACTGGCTACGGTTGATATGAAATATTCATACAAACATTAAATATACAATTTACAACATATTAGTGTGTCAATTTATGGTCATAAAAGGCGATTTCGTCACATTCGCTACACCTTAGGGGATATGTGTGGTTATCAAAGAGGACCTCTTCATATGAAGTGGTTGATAGAAGGCGTAGTGATTATCAGTTGAGTGGTCAAACGCAAGCACACCTCTTAAAAATCCAGAGGTAACATAGATAATCACACAGCTAGCTATTGACGTCTCAACAGGTACACAGGTAAGTCTGAAAGCGTAAGATCATTGTTTAAAAAGCAATCCTTGCATATTCTTTTTAGCAATGTCTTAGATGACTGGTCTCTATGGTGTATTGTATTTGGGATGTCGTATACAACTTTCACGTGTATGGCCACTGCAGCAATTATCTGTTAAGGTTACAATTATTATTTACTCATTTCATTATAATAAAAAGGGACTTTTTGGAAGAGGAAAACGATAGAGAACACAAGAGAAAAGAACATAGAAATGTTATATACCTACCTTTATTCTTTCAAACGATTGGGAAATAATAGTACAAATGAAATCAATAAATAATTATGAATAAATAAATAACATACATTTTTTAACATTACATATCATATTAGACAATCCTTGAAGTATCAACGGGAAAACACATTTGTTAAATTGACGACAATTTGTTCGTCTTTTGTTTCATGGGTGATCATAATACCGTAGTTGGTTCTATTTGTTTTCTATTTTACCTCAAAAGTAGTGTTTTGGCATTTATCATATCTCAATTTCAAATACGCTTTAGGATAGAGCTAGTCCAAAGGAAACTTGATAGTAATAGTATCAGACCTATTACATTGTCTTCGTGATGTACCCTTGTAACGATCAGAAGATGCATAGTATAGGCAAACATATCAAACTACAGAAAAGAAATACAGTGTCAATAAGAACGTACCCAGTGAAAATCGAAAACAAACCAGATACGCATTTTGCATTATACTTAAATAACAGATTAATAGAATTTTATTTTGAAATCAATATTTAATGAGATAAAGAATGTATTTAATGTTTGGTTTGGTTTTTGTTACAGACGTGTTAAAAATCATTTAAAACATGGCATCGTCCTCTCATGTTTTTCCGGTTGTGTGGATAATGTTCCTTTTCGGTAAGTTTTCACGTTTTTCTAACAATCTAACAATACATATCACAACATCTGATACACAGTCACTTTGAAACAATTATACAACACAATATACATAAACAAAGTAAAAGTGTAGTTACATTGTACTTATTTGAAATATGCTTTTGTGATTGCATACCCCCTTAGTAAGCTTGTAACTGAAAGATAATTATTATAAAAATTCATCTTGAATACGCGAGATCAAGTGAATTAATACAAAAAAAAATCGGAATAAATCTAGTGAGAAATTACATGTACACGAACAACTAAAACATAGATTTTTTACTAACTAGATATATCTATTTAAGTAATATGCATGTAACGAACGCTTGTTCGGATCGAGTGCCCATATTACATCATGCTGTCGTAATTACATATGAAACCTATATTTATAGTTACATATATATATAAATATATCAATAATTAGGTCATGTCCCCTACCTTGGCACATTGGCTAGTAATACTGCATTCGACCATCAAGTTTCTTTAAATTAAATCAAGTTGCCAATTAGAAAAAGGATGTATCTTGTTATAAAGTTAAAAAAAGGTATAAGGTTTTTTTTCTTCAGTTTTTTGTGTGATCCCAATCATTCGAACTTTGACCCTGACGGCTAGCCTCCTTTGACCTTAGGTTATGAGCATGTCAATATAACGTTTTGTATCGTTCAGTCGTGATAACCCAATTAAGTTTGACATTTGACCTCTTGCATTGACCGTCACCGGAGTGTACAAATTCGTTGTATACGGCACGATTTAAGGTATTGATATTTGAATTTATTATTTTTCAAAGTAGACATTTCAGCTTGGAAAGATTTATTTGTAAACAGTTGATCTTTACACAGCGAGTACTTAGGCCATAATTCGAAACTGTTTTCTTGAAAAAGCATGACACCAGGTTAGATTTGCATTGTAATGGACCGTTATCAGGGTAAAACCTTCACAAAATGAATACGAAACAGTCTAGTGTACATAAACGTAGAAATAGTACATGCATATCAGACCATTTCGACCTGGATGTACAATCTCTTCCAGATTGCATTGCGGTTTACGCCATTCATCTCTATTAAAGCCACGTAATACGTCGTTCCGTGTTTTTTAAACGCATTTACATCACCGTATGCGATTAAATTACATAGAATGCCACTACATTTAAATTCATAGGTTTCGCATTTTAGTAGTGATGAAATAATTGATTTGACCAAAGGTCAATTCTCTCTCTCGTCCTCTCTCTCTCTCTCTCTCTCTCTGACATCAGGAGAATTGCATCTTTCGTTCATTGATTGAACTGCCTATTTTCCCTTTCTAGCACACTCGAATTGTAGCATTCTTCGTTACTTGTCTCTGCAATGTATGTTTAGTCACAACTACCACTACAGATTTCGTATAGCATGTTTGGTCTACTTTCTCAACCGTCTTTTTATAGTATTATGGGATAGTATGTTTTCTCATCAACCGAGATAACGCTTATGATAAACATGGATGTATGTCACCATGACAATAGATATATTTTCGTTTGCGTTTTGTTTTAATTTTCCTGAATGTGTTGCGTAATTTCTTTTTGCATCTATCTTCTTCGTATTCCTACATGGTGTAAGGTCATTCTAATGTGTTGTATTACTGTGATTAGGTTTTGTTATAGGTTACAACAACCAACGTCGCGATAACCCACTAGGTACAAGTTAAACCGTGTTTATAAATAGAATGCAAAATAGCAGATCATATTTCTGGATATGTTTCCTCATTTTTGACAAAGACTGCCCACAGTGGTTCATTTTAAAGAAATTTTCGATTCTAATTTTTTTCTTCAAAATTAGATAAGTTGATGAGCAGATTACAACAAAATGTATTGCTTTTATACATACAACACTTATCTATTATCCGTGCATAACTAACATTTAAACATGCTTATATTTATCCCCTTTCAAAGCCTTTAAAATAGTGTCGACGTACATCATGTTTTCTGCTTTTCTAGCAT
>JAUMHH010183310.1:0-14804 GCA_032359455.1 Chlamys rubida | reverse complement strand
TGAACCTTAAAACTACGTAGAATAAATATTTTTTAAACAATCCTATCGTCATTGGCTTTTCCATATGCACATTTACAACTGAAATAGTGTTGTTATTCTCACAGTAGTTTTCCCTAACTTTGTATTGATATGTTTATGACGGACTATTTTCTTACGCGGATCACTTTTGTGTGGACACTTTTTCCGGTTTCGGACGTCATCTGGCGCGAGCAGACGTTCTTTTTTGAGAAAATACGTCCCCGAGTGCTGGAGAATGGGAAAATCCGATCTCAAGTTCTTCTCAAGTCGTTCTCAACTTCTTCTCATACTGACAACCAATGGTACCGGTATGGGGTGGTATAAAGTAATATATAGATGATCAAACTCTTTATCGACGGTTCTAAAATCCTACCTTAACAATGGGATGAGGTACATGTATCCCTCTTTACTTAGCATGCATCCTTTGTGTTACAACCTCAGTAAGGTCTCGTAGAATGTATTGTATTCCTATGTTTTGCTGTATTTGAATGTATATTGCGGTTGTGATCCCTGAGCCTGGTAATGGCTGCGAAAGCTCTCTGGAAACATAAATAAATAGCTGTAATATAAATAGCAATGATCTCCGCCATTGGTGTCACTAGTGGTAGCGTCATGTCGTGTTGTGCCGAGTTAAATTGTTATTACAAGGCCGACCCGACACAGACAGATTTTGAAAAACAAAGTTAAAATAAAAAGGATAAAAGCATATTTTCAAACAACCATTACTGTTATTTACTTCTCCAACAGAACAAAGGAATAATTACCTGTGGGGTTAGATATGGTGTTATTAGACAGAAATAGTGCCGTATATTTGTTAATTTTGGACGCAAGATAAAAGCCTATCAGCATTTATTTCCGTACTTTGAATGTCAAGTCAATCTATTTCCGGTACAGTCACGATTTCCCTAAAACATAAAAACAAGAAACAGGCCATCAATATACGATCTCCAACAACTCAGTATAGCCATTGTCACTTCGGGTTTGTAGAGTTGCTGAAACCACTTACCCCACCAAACAAAATATATACGGTAAGCCCGCCATTTATGTGGCATGTCTACTATGATAGGAGAAGTTTAATATGGCGTGATTACATTCACCAAAAAGAAAGGTAATACTTAATACAATAGATACATGTAGATCGTTTAGGTATTAAATAATGGCCAGTGCATTGTGGTCATGACTCAGGTCACATGACGTCGCATAAGGGTTCTGATAGGTTCAAAATGGTCCGGATATTATCGATATAATCAGACGGACAGTCTCCAGGCCTAGTGATGACAGGGTAGTAAGGATATTAGTTTGGTATTGTTCATCATGTGTTTTAATCGGCCTGTAGTATCACGTTAATTATGTTAAGTCCAGTGAACAAACTATTGAAGGTGAAACATAACAAAACCAGGACAAAACCTGAGCCAAAGTTTGATACGAACGATACAACAAAGAAAGGGAAGCATGAACACACATAAATCTCAGGCGAGGCAAGGGGCTCCAGAAGGATAAGGATTCCATGCACGACATGTGGTACCAGTAGTAGCGCCATTCGTCAATGGATGAAAGTGTGTATGTCATCAGATTTCTTGTAGTTTAAAAGAGATCATTAAGACAGCTACCAAACTGAAATAATTCGAAAATGACTTACAAAGTACAAATATATGTTTGAATACAACAAAGCTAACTACAAGATAGTTAAGTAGTATCTCAATCCACAACACTTAATTGTTTTCAAAAAATACTACTCTCCGTTTTTACATTGGTACAATAATGTTTGAATCCTTAAAATCCTCGATTTTAAATGTACCCATTCTAGTCGAAATGTTTATTGAGAAATACATCATTTGCAGTAAAATATTAACCCGAAGACTTTGGCATAAAAAGTAATTCTCAAAACAGCTCAAATTTTCAGAAAGTGTTACATCATTGGTGAGTGTGTCGGTATTTGGATAATTAGCGATTGTTACTGCACAGATTTAGTTTGAAACAAGAAAATATCTTTAATTGTTATTTTTTCATATTATTCCCGACAAGTGATTAGCCAGGAGTGCATCACGTGTCCACCGATAAAAACCGATATTGACTTGGAGCGCGTGATTTTTGTTGAAGGACTGGGTGTTTCTAAAATAGATTTATGACGTGTCTCCAAACAATGCACCATCCCACTTCCGAAGCTTTTTTGTTGTTTTTTTTTCATATTGCTTACATTACTGTTTTGTAAAATAATAAGACAATTGTAGCCTTTAACTTCGGTTAATACCTGGATTTATCGACCCGAGGACTGCGTCCGAGGTTAATATATCTTTTCTCGGATTGATATATCCAGGTATCGACCTCAGCCGAATAATATTACAAGAAATATATCGGCAATGTCTTCTGCTAACAAATTGAGTTTATTTTGGTAGTCCAACGTGACAAACCTGTAGTTAGGTACACTTACCTCCTGTATTACATAAAATAACGACGGCACATACTACGTCAAGTAAATGATATATCGGTCTTTAACTAATTTGTAAAGGCAAATGTAAGTACCATTTAAACTGTTATATACAGGGCTAGACTTATTAAACTGTACAAAATATCCATAATTGTATAACAGTCCTCCATTTTGTAAGGTGCATCTTTTTATTAGTGGATACATGAATCTTGTGTGACATTTCTCCGTGCAGTTATGTAATTATGCCGAAAGCTGACATAAAACCAATTAGTAAACTCTCTTGTTTATTTACTATTTTTGTAACTAGCAGCACAATCCCATCTGTGAACATCGTTTATGAATACATTCCGTGTCTTATTATCTCTAATCATGAATAGTTATATAACGAGGACAAACACTGAAACACTACAGTAGCAATCCTGCACTCTTGTTGACGATCCCCACCACTGACCACCCTAAGTGGTGCTCGGCTTTAGGACAGGAGGACGAGACTACAGCAATATCCGCCTCACGCCTAGATTCTCTACCAGGTGTGTATATTTGTCACTTGACCACTCAGTCCCGATCCTTAACTGTTATAACCCTCTCAATAACACAATGCTTGTTTACTACCGTGAGTCACTATACGCCGGCTGACGTAGAATTTGAATTGCCATACTTGTAATAAGTAAGTGTGACTGTACTTGTAAATAATTGTGACTGAGAGCCATTGACTTACATAAGAAATACACCGCAGTTTTTGTTTGAATTATATATAAACTTGAAACATGAGATTGAAACACTCTTCCCTGTAGAGTAATACAGCATACATGTAAACACTTAGTAAATCCATTGTCACCCTGGTACTAGCCGCTCTCTACCGACTCGGCTAGAGAGAATTTCTCTTTAGCTCATTCGGTAGAGCGTTAGACTAGTAAGCCAGAGGTTCCCGGGTTCGACTCCTAGCGGAGGCATTAACAAAATAATGACCTCTGTTACACCAATTTCTGTATTAGTTGTGCAGGCCCTTGACGAAGATTGATTTATGTATAGTCTATGTGTCCAAGAGGAATAAGTAATACATATGATATCTGCCCCACAAACGAATCTGCGATCTCAGGGGTTCTATTATTGAACTCAAGATCAATACCCTATAGTCGAATCTATGAAGGGAGGATAGATACTTTGCGCGTGCTTTAAATGTGTAACCACATACAGTACAACCAAAATGAGAAACAATTGTAAAAACTTAGTCTCATAAATTTATTATTTAAGATAAAAACTTAATAACAGATAACAACCAATTAAATAATCTTGATTGTAACTTGCTTGTATATCAGGGTGACTCAGCACTTTATAACTACTACGTGAGCTTCACCCCACTCTGTACAGATAGATACACTATAGTCAGTGTTCATTGTCCACGGTCACTGTTTTAATTGATAGCTTTGCCATTAACTCAGTAGCTGAATATAGCATAATGCATATATAAACACTGAATGAGTGTCATAACTTTCTCAACGAGTAAAATGGCTATGCTTGTTTTCAAATATTATGCTGTATGTCTTTAATATCACCGACCAAAGTGACGTCATGGTCCATCTAGTTTCTAGTTTCTTCTTCCTGGAATTCTGTCCTATTTAATCCCTGTCACTTAAACAGGGTCGTCGATATATTGACCGGATATGTTCCATGAATTTCGGATCGCAAAAACCATATATGATAGGATTAGCCATATTGTTTATAAAAATACTGTACAGAAATATATAAAACATAAACGTTCCTGTAAAATCTAAACTTGGTAAGAAGTCTTTCTTGGCGTCGGCAAGGATCTTCAATATCAGGTGTGGAAGAAAGCTGATGAAGTAGACCAGTGTTATAATGAACAACATCATGGTCACGCGAGCGCTTCTGTTGCTTACCTTCTTGCTCTTCTTATTGTTGCCAGGTTTGGTGAGCCTGTTGCCATGCTTGCTGCTCTCGGCGCTATCATCCAGTGCGTCCGCTGAATCGTCTAGTCCACTGCACGTGGTCAGATCCTCCTGGCTAGCTTTAAGCATGTCCATGCTACAGAATTGGAACTCAGAATTCGTCACCACCTTGCACGTCTGGCCAGGTTCAAAACTCTTTTTCCTAGTTCTGGAAATGTGAGATTTGTTGTCCGATCTAAACGCCTTCTGCTGGTAGACACGGCGTACTACCTTTATATATAAGACTATAAGGGCAATATTGGCGATGATGATGACGAGGATGATAACAGCGTTGTAATATGTCGTGTATTTCGTCTTGATGAACTTGTCGTCTACGTAACAAGTCGCGCCCATCAGGTCGGGATACCCGGTTACAACGGTACTGTAACCATACAAAATGGCCGCCGGCCATGACAACAGTAGAGCTAAAAGCAGAGCCAGAAAACTTGTAACTTTCGCACCTTTTATAGTCATCTGTGATTCCAAAGGGCGACAAATCTTCCTATAACGTTCGACGGCTATGACGACAAGGAGGAATGCTGAACTTCCTCCTGTGAAATAGTTTGTGCATCGTAACACTTTACACGCAATCCCGGATGTAAATGTTAGCGGCAGCAGCAATTCTGAGATAACAAACGGCATTCCAACCAGACACATGAACAGATCCAGGTAACCGAGAAATAAAATAAATATCCTTTGATTAGTTCTCTTAAATTTCGTTCCGTATATATACAACACATGTATATTGCCTATTACTCCCACGATAGACAGGAAGCCGACCACTACGATGGCGCCAAGTCTTTCCATCATCTCGTCATGGTTGAGGTCGTCAATGGAAACAGACCCATTGAGGTTAGGGTCCACGTTGTAAAGGCCTGTTTTCAGTTCATCTGGGGTCATGTTTGAGCTTTGTAGCTGTGACATCCTCTGAAAAATTAGAAAAATAGAAAAATGAAATTACCGTATGTAATGAAAGATTGAAATACATATTCTTAATATAAAACACAGACATATTCCATGGTACACGGTATATTTTGTAATACAATTTGGTGAAAACGTGTGTAAGCCTTGCGGAATTGGTAAATGTTACCATAGAAACCACTACCTTATTCCTGGAAACAAGACCATTCCGCCATTTTGTAAATCAGTTTGTTAAAAATGTATCTTGAAAAATAGAAACTCACAGAAAAAACAAAGTTAACTATTGTCTGTGCTGGTGTGGATATTACATCTTTGATAGTATGACACACAGGTATTTACAGATATTCTTTCTAAAATGTGGTCCTAAGCATCGTTGAATAGTTTTATGAGCAGCTGTGTGTGATATCATCCCATATAATAAGAATATGTATTTCAATTGTAAAAACAACTGTATGTAGCCCTTCTTTCAATTCAGGCGTCACGAATGTGTGATAACACTTCCGGTTAACAAAATTATGACGTGTATGAAAGTTGTTCGGTCATTGTTAAAGTAGAGTTTGTTTAACTTGTATATAAAGGGGAAACGGGACGGAAACTCAAAAATAAACGTTTCAATGAACAATGGAAGGAAGCAGATTCAATTTGCTACAACAGGACTTTTACTTAGTCAGAAAAGAGAACATCAGGAACGGAAATGTACAAAGGCTCCATAAGGGACTATGTCAATAATGACACATTTGTGACTAGATCTAAGACAGTAAAACCAACCAACGAATATGACAAGTCAATGTACCATTCAGATTGGTAAACAGGGACCAGTTATAAAAAGAACCTAAAGCTTCCTAGGCTGTTTATCATCGGGCACAACTAAAGCTGGACTAGAGTCAGTAACCACGTGCACGCTGACAGTCGACTAGAGTCAGTAACCACGCTGACAGTCGACTAGAGTCAGTAACCACGCTGACAGTCAGTGAGCGAAACTGTCTGGTTAATGACGTCAGATTGGATCATCTTTTTGATTGGCCCCCTTCTTTAGAATATTGACTCGTTTAGAAAAACTTTAACTCTAATAATTTTGATCACTTAGATGTCTGATTCTAACTAAGTTCTAAACTAGGGGGAGATAAGCTGGAAGTAAAATGCAGCCAGGAAATTCTTCATGAAAAACTTAGGGGCTGGTAGCCTGTCTAATCATCTTTGTATGGCATATTTCAGCTTTGTTTAACTGCAGCTGACAATTCGGTTGCGAAACTGACCAAATTCACTGAAAAAAAATGTTGCTGTTTCAAACCACACGTACAATGTTTGACTTCAATTCTGTAAAAGTTTATTCACATCCCTACGTTAAAGTGATTGGTAATTTCGAAGCTTAACTACTATTGATACAAGTAGGCTAATGAGTATTTTGTAACATTTTGTAGCACAGTTAACGGCGCTCGGAACAAGCGAATATCCGATTTCAGGACTGATAAATATCGAGTACGAACACAGTGGCCTCCATATTTGCAATAATGTGCTGAATATTAAAAACAAAGTAAGAAATATGTATCCGTAAAAAATGATAATTAAATCAGACAATTACTTTGACTTTGTGTTATATATAGTTATAGTTCTGATCGTATACATTGTAAGAGAATGTAGTCGCTAAACTGCTGGTTTTGTAACAGACCTTTTCGGTGAACGACAACCTTTTCCGTATTTCCAGTGTATATTATATGATAATTACTGATATTTTGATACAAAAATTGTAATAACATAGATAAGTATTCATCGACTATATTTCTCTTATTTCCAGCAACTACGAAATGTAGATCTCAAGATATTTTGGCATAAACATTATAATAACCTGGATATTTATTTATTGACTACATTTGCCTTGTTGTCTGCATAAAATAAAGATGCAGTGTGCATGCTATTATGGTATCAATTGTAATAAATCCGCAATGCACATAACATTTCCTTATTATATGTGTGCAGATCAAATGCCAACCTTTATGTTTAATTCATAACAATATAGTACATACAAGGAAACAGATGAACCCCTATCCGTCTTTTCGTATTGCATCTCTTGTGAGCAGGTATTGATTGTTACGTCATTTGTTTGTGAGAATAACGTCATCAATTTTTTAGAAAACGACGTAATTTTCTCACACAAACCAATGACGTAACAATCAATACCTGCTCACAAGAGAAGATAACTCTGCAATACGCAGAGACGGAATATCCTTTAATCTGTCACAACAATCTGTTTGTGTCCATTTCTAGCAGCAATCGAATGAACCTACCTCGATTACATGTTTAACCTACTAAATGTATTCATTCAGTGAAGGTACATTACAGTATCATGTACGAAAATGAGGATTGGATTATCTACCGAAAGTGACTGTTCCTGTGTAGTATTTCCGATGAGTATGACACACGAGCTCATTGTCGTACACGCACGATACAAGGTAGGCCCCCACATTCCTAGCGATCGTATTTCGTGATATATATGAGCCGGTGTTTGAATGAGAATAAATGATAAATCACACCGGATATTTACTCTGTATAAAATCTACAGCAGTGGTTACATAAATATCTCATTTCGAATAGAAGAATTCAAATATGCAAGTGGAGTTTTGATAAGTATTGTTTCAATGCACACGTAGATGTATTTCCATGGAAACGCAGGCCACCCTAATATACAGTTGTATAAAAATAATTCTCAAAATTCGAATGCACGGTATAAATTAGTTTAAAATGAGCTTAAGGCGTATAACCTTTAGAATGTCATTCAAATACATCGCAATGTCATTTAAATTCATTGAATATCCGGTTGGATATAACCAGCATCAGTCGAATTTGTAAACAATATTCTTGAGTTAATGTGCCACACGACGTAAACATTAAAGTAATTACATGGTAATCACATGTCCCTGTGTAACCTATGGATAGTGGTTACATGTAGGTAACGTACATTGTATATAAGAGTTGATAACCCAAATTGATCTGAGTTGTCTTTTAAAACTAGTGTCACCCGATACCAACAGGTAAACTAAAGCTGTCCTCGTAACACTTGGCAGGTGAATCTTAAACAGGTAAAATACCTGGCGGTGATAAAAATATTCTAGTATGCGTGTATAAAATACAGTATTCAGAAAATAAAATCTACACTTCCTAATAAGGTATTATGTAACAACACGTGAATACTTGATTAGACATTCACTGAAGTAAATTACTTACAAGTAGACGTCGATACATTCGACTTCAAAGTCATAAGAATGGCATTGAGCTTCATTTCTTATTGGAATATAGACTAGAGCTAACAGGTGGTAAGTTATATTGATATAAATGTTGCTATATTAGACCAAATATATTTCAATTTGAAGAATTGAGGAATTACAAACATACATAAACATTGAAGAGAGTTCTAAAATAGTGTTCAGTATTACGTGTCCTCTGTATAATCTGTTGTTTGTACCGCCGAGAACTTGTTGGTATATGACCTTGTAAATAGGCTATACTGTACCTACCTAATGTGATTTATAACGAGAAATACAGAACTTACGCAGGACTTACCTCACGTTGTCGGTGTTAGTGGCGATCAACGACTGTTATATATGTGAAACTTTACTTGGAGGTAAATGAATACAATTTTAACAGGACCACCAGGCACTGTCGTCCCCGTAAATACACTGTCTGTAGTAAACTCACTTACCACACTAGTAAGTCAAGTGTGACACAGATTACACACACACGGGGTAAACCACCACAACTTCCGGTCTTGTAGATAACATTTATTTACAAAAACGACATATATGTAACAAGAAGAACTGGAGTTCGAGGTAATAAACGTCCCCGACATCTGATAATTTAGTCATACAGGTGAGTCTAGTGACGTCACTGCCCTAAACCCCTCCATAATACTCTCATATCGCTTCAATTTTATTCAATCAAAATAACAACAACAACATCAGAATAAAATATCCGGAGGTACACCAGGCTTACTGAGTACAACAGGCTGTAATCAACACACAGGTAAACATGTGGCAGACGACATTGAATAAGCGTATACATGTAAGTCATTAAAATTGTAAAGTTATTGCGAGGCATAGAGATAATATTTTTAAACATGTGACATGAAATATAATAAAATATAGCATTGAGTCACTAAGTATGGACTACCAGGCCACAGCTGTATCAATCTTCACTGGCTAGACGAAACATCGATGTAAAATTTGAATTTTGAATTAAAGATATTCAATATAATTATTTTACCTAAAGGCATAATGTACACGTACTTTCTGTCTTTGTTTATTTTTTTAGGTCCCTCAGTATATTTACTATATTGAATTGATTTCCTTGTTACATATCGTGTGGCCCTCCTCAGTACATTACA
The DNA here is from genome assembly GCA_032359455.1 of Chlamys rubida. Classification (NCBI taxonomy): domain Eukaryota; kingdom Metazoa; phylum Mollusca; class Bivalvia; order Pectinida; family Pectinidae; genus Chlamys; species Chlamys rubida. Next base: position 5,110 of record JAUMHH010183310.1, on the reverse strand, counting down.
TTTCAGATACTTCTCCTGTATTATTTAGTTTATTTCCTCCTTATAAATCTTGCTACCCTCCCAGTACATCAGTCATTTTATCAGTTAAGTTACTTCACAAGGTATATCTTATAACTTGACAAATATTCGTGTATTTTTTCCAACTTCAGTATCTTTCTTCACGCTTCATTTTTCCTGGTATTTTATAAACTCTTTGTCGTTGTTCGCACACACCTACACACACACACACACTGATACACACTATCATTGGTCCACGATGCAGTCAGAGTAAATTCTTCCTTCGGCGTACACTAGCCGGAATGCTTATTGTTTTTAAATATTAGTTATATCCTATACTATTTCTATTTTGTTTTTATGTTATCGTAAGTGTTCTGTGTTTTTCCTTGTCTCGAGAAAATAATACAGGACTTAACCTAAATTGAGCACTGGTAACATTGATGTCGAATCATTGAATCCTAGTACAAAGACACGCCAGTAATCATTGGATTCACACGAAGGAGTCAGCGTTTGAGTAACACACCTTTTGATCATACCAAATATGCCACAAATAACGCCGATATCTTTCTCAAACACCTCGACAATTGCTACCTCTGATTTTCACAATCTTTTAAATATCGTGGAAGATTCTGTTTTCCTTGACTTTCCCTCTATGGTGTGTGGTAACTGTGGATAGATATATTCCCATAGGACGTTACGACTGGTTCCCATATGCAGTTTTACACATTGACACTCACCACTACAGAATATCCGACTTCTGGTTATTTCAGCCATTTATATTTTTCTGAAATATTTTCTGACTTAATGCAAATTACAAAATGTTATATATGTGTTGTTTTAACAACAAATATGAGAATTGTGTAATTACTAAATGGCAGCTCCCGATAATCCTAAAAGCATGTCATCCAATATTAAAACAAACAGAGGTTTTTGATAAATGTTTTCAAACATAGCTGTAGGTAATAGCATGCTTTCTTCTCATATATAATTGAAATGGTATTTAGTTGACTGTATTTCTTCATCCAAATGTTGTTTAAGAACTTTACTGTCTAAATTGTAATTGTTTTGCAGACCATAAATCATGGAAGATGGAGCTAGATATTAAAATAACTGAAAGGTGGGAACCGAATAGAAGGTAAATAAACAGGATGTTTCCGATTTTTAACATATACATGTACCGATCAATAAATTGCCTGTCCCACTCTACCGCAACACATTACATCACCTCTGTCAGTTTTTCACAGTAGATGTTCATGTGTATTTTTCAAAGAATATTTATGTTTTCAAAGATGTTTATACGAAAGTTATGGCATCTCAACAATTATTCCAAAAGATTTCAATTCTTTGTCTTATTGACAATGTTCAGTGTAAAAGGGTCTTTTTTCCGTAGGCCTCCGGTAAATATGTTGAAAATAAAACAACGTAATGATGTTCTCTAATCCTGAGTGTTAAAGCTACAGACAATGATACAAGATCTCATCATTTGGAATATTACATTGTAGGCATCAGTTAAACATGTAACAACTTATTAGTTATAAACTGCGTCCGCATCCAAACGGAAATTATATATTGCTATTTACAGAAATGAGTGGGTGTATCAATTTCTACTAGCTAAACAACGATAAAAATACGTAACAATACCAATGTAAACATCGTTAATGATGTTGAATTTTTCCGGGCAATACGGTATTCCTGGAGGTGTTTGAACAAAAAAACTAGAACGAAGCTATTCCTGAAATCTTGTATCAGGAAAAAAGCCTCTCGTTTTACTCTACTGCAACTATTGGTCTATTTAAGGGATTATTTAAAACGCTAAGCGCAATGACACAGAAGGGATATAACGATAGCCCGTCTACAGTCAAGTAGTCATGTATGTGATTTAAGTATTGTTATTAAAAACGAAAAGAGCTATCTTTAATTGTCTCATGTTCACACAGAGTGGTTCATAAATGTATTCAAATGTTCAAAATACATATATGTATAGAAATAATACACTTGGTCCTCAGTATGGTCATATGGTGTACTTAATGCCCCCGACCTGGAAATCTGTCTCCAGAGCCGGTACAGACAATCTGTCTCAGAATCACCAGAGCCGGTACAGTAATGTAACAGTGGTGTGTGCTTTGTATGACATATTATGCCCTGAAGTCTTAACAGTTCAAATGATAAACAGAGCCTCTACTCATACACAATCATAATACTTATTATCGGTTAGACAGTAACTAGGCAACCGTAATGCCGTTTTTAGCGCGTGCGAGGACAAAGGTATCTGACAAATCTAGAACATAACTAGTTCAATGCATACCTATCAGGATGGAGTGTGAGTATTAAAAAATAATCATATGAATCACAGACAAAACCCTATATTTCCGTGATCATATAATAATTGTTCATCAATACGGATATCATTAAGAGTTTTGTATCTGGAACTGATTGATCATTTTAAATCACTCTTTTTAACGTTTATATAAACTTTCTGGATATAGTTTGACTTTGTACGTTAAAAGATTTGATCATTTCATACGTTGGTATGATTTATTTATACAGTAGGTTCTTTGTACTTCGGTATTGACGGAAACAGGTCACGTATCACCATGGAAATCATACATTTTAATGGCAAAGACAATACGTCAACACAATGTGTTCGATAAATGGTTATCTCTTAGCATTTGGCCCTAGATGACTCTATTGTTGCTGGGCCGTTAAGCAATAAAGAAACAAAAAATCTCTTAGCATTGGGACGAATGGTATATATGTATTTATAAAAATACATATATGAAAAATAGATCGGTCGACCGGTTCAAATGTAAACAGGTATTGATTAATGATAATGCTAATTGAATTATATATCTATGTACTGTAAAGTGCTTTAGAGTGACTTATTCTAGCTAGATAGGGCGCTATATCAAATGTTGTATATTATTATTGTGTTGATAACTACAGATTCGTTTTTGGTGTTATATCGAGTATGTTAAACCTACCTTTCCGTGGACTATTTTAACCGTGTAATCCCAATACGTATTAATTACAACTTGTCGTAGTACTTGCGCACAGAGTCGGTGTCTCACTACAGGGCTCTTCTCGTTTACTGAGTACCAAGGCAACGACATACTTCACACAATGCTACTATTGTTTTATAAGGGCGGGCACGGAAGTTATGAGCAAACCACAAACCATCGTTCAAATTGGTACATCGTAACCTGAAATCTGAAGCCTAGAGACGTGATCATAGCATCCTTAATGGACATACTCACGTTTAAACTACTTCCCTTTCTCTTCACAACCTCCCAACGTTATAACTATTGTTCACCACCATTAGCCATATCCATCTCTTTCGTATCCAGCCACTCCCAAACCACCTTTCTATAGTACCAAACTATAAACCCTGTGTATTGAACACAATCAGTTCCTAACTTTAGGTCTATTGTATCCAGCCACTCACATTTTCAATCCTATAATACTCAACGATAAACCAACTATTTGTACATTGGTCACATTCACTACCAAAATGTAGGTGTAATGTATGCAGCCACTCACCAACTCTATACCCATAGTATCTGACCATGCCTTTTGTATACAATCACTGCCCAATATCATTTCTGTTGTATCTAGTCACTCCCGAACTCAATTCCTATAGTACCCGACCACGAACCAACTCTACCTCTTTTGTATACAGTCACTTCCAAAAACCTTTCCTTTTGTAGCTAGCCACTTCGAAACCCCACTCATTTAGCACCCAACAACAAACCAACTCTCTACATTATGGTTCGATACTTACATACATATATTTAATCAATTTTGACAATTATAAATTATACTTATATTTCTTCGTTTTTCCTCAAGTTTAAGAGGAATTTTCAATAAACAGAACAGTCAGCATCGGTGCAATGATTGGTTTTCATTTCAACATATTTTATTGACAAAGAATGTTACACTGTCAAAAGGATTGGAGTACAGGCTTATAGCCTATATAAGTCCTCTCCTTTGGTGGTAGATGTATGGACATAATGGATTGATATTATAATTATGATTATAAAGATTTTGCTTACTGTCAAAAATTGGTCATTGGAAACGAGTACATTGTAACATATTTGGCGTTAGAACCTTTTGTTCCAATGCTTGGTTTGGTTTGGTATATTTTTGTTTAACGTCCTATTAACAGCTAAGGTCATTTAAGGACGTTCGGTGCAATGAATATAATCGTTATGTATAATATACTATACATAGAAGGTATATTTTATGTAACTGGAAATAAAAAAAAGTACCACATTGTCCATTTTCAAACAAAGCCTATAATGGCAATCGATATGGAAATGTGGATAAATTATCATTAGGGGATATATGACCAAAAAAGCAGAAGTGATTTTATTGGCAATTTTTGAGTTAAAATCAATAATATCTCATCGAAGTGTGCGCGTAATGGTATCTTCACACAGAAAGTACTGTTACCTTACGCTTTGTGTCCGTGCTACACAATTGTTTAAAAAATGTACTTAAATGTTATAAGCCAAACATGATCACGAGAGACGTTATAATGCTTTGAAAACTGAATCTAGGTCATTTTCAATAAGAGTCAAGTGTTTAATTCTCGTTTGTAACAAACCGACCTCTGACATGAAGCGACAATTAATTGTGTCACAGCCCTGTCCCTAATCAGCCATATAAGGGGCCTGAAAGGAGTCCCTGTGTATTGAGGGAGGATCCCCGTTAGGACAAAGGAGCATGTACTTAACAAAGCCAGTTTACTCTCGGGAAGGGATCGCTCGTGCCTTTTGATGTCGGAGCGCTAAGTGCGGATGTCCGTTTACATCCGGGACATAACCAATATCTGCAACATACACCAGGGCAAGGTCACGTACATACGGCGCCAATGCTTCGCTGTTGTACTTTCATTTTTTTCATTTTAAACCTTTCAGTAAACTGTAATAAATGTGCTATGTGTAACTCAGTAAGAATACATTAATGCATATGTGTACGTATTTGTCAAAGTAACTCTTATATTTATGTGTCAAAGTAATCCGTATGTATATGTGTCAAAGTAGTCCCTATGTTTGTGTGTCAAAATAACCCTTATGTTTGTGTGTCAAAGTAGTCCCTATGTTTGTGTGTCAAA
>JAUMHH010183299.1:0-14805 GCA_032359455.1 Chlamys rubida | reverse complement strand
TCAAGGTTACGGAAAACTCCACTAGATGAGTCTACTACCTTGTATCTTGGATAGATAAAACTGTGTCCAGGTCGCGCAAAGCGTGGTGTCTTTAAAAGGATATTGGTCCTTTAGTAATTCTTCACGAGTTATGACAAACAGTCATTTGAAGCAAGCTTGCAGTAATACATTTTGAAAAAAAAATCTGATCTTAAGAAATTTTCCGAGCTCGACATTGATGCAACGAGTATCAAACTGTAAAGTGATCTTAATTAAAGCACTCATATTTTCTCGGACTCGGTGACAATTTTCAACTTTCTCACATCATGCGTTAACGTTATTAACACGGGAATTTTTAATTATAAATTCAGTAACATGCTACGGAAAAGGACATAAATATTATAACATTTGGCTATCTAGTATATACGTTACATCTAAATTCATTTTTGCAACTCCACAAATACTGCAATACCAAACAAAACACCGGCGAGCAGTGACGACATACGAATGATTTGTACGTTTCCTGTTGTTTCAACTATTTAACTTGTAAAGCATGATGCTTATTGTTACAAAGCCCGTATAAAAGTGCATAGACAGGGTTATCTGATGAGTACTGGCGACACAGATTTAATGATAACATGTCATAATAAACGGTTTTAGAGATCAAGGTTTGACTGAAGAAATTGAAATGCATGTCATTTTGCGAGCGACACAAACTCAAAATGTCTCATTCTTCAAAGCTAGAACTGAACAGACCCATATCCTGCCTTTATGTAGGAAACCCCGTGATTGCTGGTGTATGCATTTCGATCTGGCGCCAGGCCCCATCCACCTCGTGTAAAACATAAAACGTACAATCCTGATGTTACTGATACCTTTGTCAGCCACCATCTTTGCTAATGTGCCCTTATGAGACGAATTGGTCTCCGACTCTGATTTTGTGTTTGCAAATGTTAAATTATTTCTGACACAATTTGGTGTATCACACAATGAAACATTATTATCAATGAATACATCAAGCCCCGCTCGTTTAATGGCTATTGGGCGTTTGACAGCGTTAGAACCTTGGTAAGCTTACAGGAGTGGGTTCGTCGTCAGTGTCGGACTTTATAAACAGGATTTTAAAACAATTCTATAGATATTGGTTATTTCCGGTTTCTCTTTAGTTTCAACTGATTTCCTGCGCAGAAATATCCAACAGTGAGATATACGATACCAATTCCAAGGCATACGAATGGCGATTCATTGAATACAGTCATCAAACATTCAATAACAATAGTAACATATAAAATAACAAGAAAAAGAATATGGATCAAAAGTTTTGCAATAAGAAAGACGACACATTGAATAAAAATATCGACCATACAATACAATAACGAAATAAAGAATAAGTACACGATACGAATATGAAACATAAACATAAACAAATTAAGAATAATAGATTTACAATTTACCATCGTTTGACATACCATAGAGACACGTTTTTGCGTTTTACTTTTTCTTCACAAATATTTAGACTGGCTTGAGAAAGGTTCTATTGTGACGTCGTGTTAAGGAACCGTATTTTCAGTATCAAACTCATCTTGTCGTTGTAAGATGTGTTTTAACATCTGACGGCCGTGAGCAATCCAGATCCAAAGGTGATAAACTCAAGAGAACTATATCAAATATAGTATAGACTGAACTGAAATGGCAGGTTTGGCTCGGGGTAATTTTGACGACGTAATGTGATTTATTACACACATGATCATACGAAAGCCTTATTTTTTCTTTGTTACATTGACCTTGTCATAGAGCTCGTATATGAGCTGACAAATTTACTTTTCCCCTTTTCTATTTTTTCCCATTTTAGGTCCTCACTGTATACGCCGACATTTTAGTTCCTCACTGTGTACGCCTACATTTCACCGATGTTTGTCACTTTATGACATTGTTTTGCTGGTGAGCTTTTGAGACATAACAAAGATAAATAAACACATAGATTTAGATAGTTTCCGTCCTTAATTATGTCTCTTCTGTCACTGCAGCATATAAAACACTTCATTCGCCAGCCACAAGTTAAGTTTGGTAACCATACTAGATAGTTTGTATTGTATACAGGAACTTCGTTATGTTCTCAGTTTGTGGGCCACGTGAAGTGCCAGGCCCAGGTGTCTGAGCGCTGGTTCAGTGGGCTACAGATGATGCGCTACCTCAACAGATTTGAATATCTGATGTTGTCGATACCCCTCGGGATCCTGCTCCTCCCAATCCTGTCCCTCATCTATGTCGTGGCGCCGTGGAGCAAGGTTAGTTAATAAATGTCCTGACGTTACCTTACATTTGACTGGTCACTGGTGACAGTTGATGGCTTCCCGTTGAATATTATCTTATTACGTGCATTTAATTGCGTGTCATGTTGTCCCAATTTTCATCCTCCGCACTGTGAGAATGTCAGAGAAATATGTAATACTTCTGAAATATATAAAATGTACATTTGGAAATTACTGTTGTGTATTGAGGATGGAATAACATTTATTACCGTACATATTCATTTGTATAATTCAAGAAATATTATGTTTTATTTGCAGGTAAGCTTACTGTTTGACACAACTTTGATGAGGTTTTATGTTTAATTGAAAGTTATATTTTAAATACAGGTAGCCATGCTATTGTACACGCCTCTAATGAGGATGTATATTTAATCCATGTTATATCTTAATTATAGACTACCATGCTATTGGACACCCCTTTGATGAGGTTGTATGTTTAATTGGTTGTGTTATATGTTTTTTTACAGGTAACAGTGATATTGGACACCCCTTTGATGTGGTCGTATACTTAATTGTATACAATTTTAATTGCAGGTAACCCTTTTATTGGACACACCTTTGATGATGTTGTATCTATAATTGCAGGTAACCATATTATTGGACACACCTTTGATGATGTTGTATCTGTAATTACAGGTAACCATATTATTGGACACCCCTTTGATGATGTTGTATCTATAATTACAGGTAACCATACTGTTAGACACCCCTTTGGTGATGTTGTATCTGTAATTACAGGTAACCATACTGTTGGACACACCTGTGATGATGTTGTATCTGTAATTACAGGTAACCATACTGTTGGACACACCTTTGATGATGTTTTATCTGTAATTACAGGTAACCATACTGTTGGACACACCTTTGATGATGATGTATCTGTAATTACAGGTAACCATACTATTGGACACGCCATTAATGAGGTTCCTGAGTTACACCTGTTCTTACCTGTCCTTCCTGATCGTTATTTGCCTGTGTAAGCTCCAATTTAGTACAGTGTGGCTCTCCATTGCCTGTGACGACACTGGACTCCTTGCCTATATTCTCATCGGTCTTGTCTTCTTATGGATCTTTGGTAAGTGTACAATTTCTCTGTATATAGGAATACACACTCCGAAGAATATTTGTATTGGCGATATTCACAATACACTGACAGTGCGTGTGATACAAGTTCCGTATTGTATTCTGTAGTATGAACAGTTAAAGACACTTGTGACACATAACTACTCGTACAACGAGCAGCATGCCCACATCAGACAGTTGTGTATTTCGGATTTTTATTTTCTTTTTTAGTATTACAGTAAATTCTCATTAAATCACCTACAGCTACAGTATCATCTACCTTTACCTATCATCTACATTATCATCGTCAACGACATAGGCTCCTCTATGTAGATGATACGGTATACCATCTGATACTGTAGATGATACAGTTGATGATGTAAATGATACTATCGGAGATAATACTTCAATAGATTGTAGATGATATTATAAGTTGTAATGCATACTATACTATGATACTTTAGTCGATACTATAGACTAAATACAATACTGTAGACATTATCCGATACTGTATGGTAATGTAAATGTAGACGGTTTACTAGCTGATACAGTAGATAGTACAGTAGAGAATAGAGAGATAATGTACAGGATCTTGTAGATGATAATGTAGAAACTAAATGATCCTTTGGACGATAATGCAAATAATGCTGGCCCTTCCTCCAATTTCCAGGGGTTACGCTGCTTAAGTTCACTGTACAACGTAAGTGAGCGCAACCCCTTGAATTCCGTAGATGGTGATGACACTATAGGCCGTATATATGGGTATATCGGATTATATCATATGTACAGGTTTGATATGGGAGGAGGTAAAGCAGATATACAATGCCGGTGCACAGGACTACCTCCTGTCCCTCTGGAACCTGGTGGACTCGTTTATGCTGACGTTTCTGTTGACTTCCTTTACATTGGATGTGGTACTTCCCATTCGAATACGGCAGATGATCCACCGCTTCCAGCCCACCATGAACGATTCCGGTAACATCGTCAGTATGACGATGCTGCCGCTCTGTTACTCCAGTGACGTGTACAATATGTCAACGGCATACCGAGACTGTCAGGCTCCTGCCACACTGGCAATGATGGGTAAGTCATTTAGGGGTCTAACGCTCTCTCAATAAGGAAGTCAATTGACACGTAATACTAGGTATTGCAGACATACTAACTATCTGTTGTAGCGACGTTAACCATGCTAGTGTATTTCCTGAGGTATCAAGATGAAAGAGCTTACAGGGTTCATGGACTCTTGCAAATTCATTACCAGGTTTTAAAAAAGCGTAGCCAAATGATTTTTCGATTTGATCTTCATTTCGTACATTCATAAAAAAAAATCCAACGGCTTATAATTTAGTGTAGCCGAATCGACTCAACTGATACAAACATGCATACGCTTCACAGGTTATATTTTGGTTTAAGGTAGCAGAGTTCTTATATCATGCTAGTCATCTAACCGTCATACATAAACACTTCACTAGTTGTGATATATGAACCGTTGTACAATCATACTTACCAAATTGACGAAAATGTTGATATATTATTACCCGCTGTAGTTATGTATTTTTAGCCGAGTGGACACCTGTTTGGGTACCTGATCCGGAACTTTTGTCCGATGTCCTTTTCTCTGCTGGAATCATCCTTAGCGTGAGTCGCATATCCTTCATCATGCCTGCCAATGAAACGTTCGGAACCATGCTAGTGTCTTTCCAGAGGACGTTTTTTGATCTCATCAAGCTGTTCGCCATGTTTGTCTTGATCCTACTTGCATTCACGTGCGGCATCGCCGGTCTTTACGCCGCCCACACGTGCCAGACTGAGAGCTTCAAAGGGTCAGTGATCAGTAATGATAATTATGTAAACTTACGTGGACATAGCGTTGATTTTGTTACATAAAACGATCTGAGCATGATTCCATAATACAACAATTACAGTAAGCAATGAATACATTAACCTAAGCGATTCTTATTGGTTAATCACTTTGCTAATAATGAAGACACTTTAAGATTCATCGCTCACTCAATCAATTTTAAAAAGTGGTTTCATGTCTGATTGAAATCTTTGAACCCTGGTGTTTAGAATAACGTTGGAATGACTCAGAGCGTTAGAGGTAAGTTGTGGCAGCGAAATTGTAAACAGTAATCTGTTGGTGAAAGGATCCATTGTCCGCGTCAAGTTAAGTGTTATCTATTCGCACGTGAATAATGAATAAATAAATGAATAAAGACCTACGGAGGAGTCACTTTTGGAAGGTCGTGATTGTTAAGTTTTGCAGTATGATAAATTCATTATACATTTATGCACATATTGTTGCCTCATATTTCTTGGTTCAAGCTTATATTTACTTTCGCGTTCGGCGTGGACAATTTGAAATCCAAACAGCTAATAAGCTCAGGGTCCTATATACCTAGTGTCTATATTTCATCGAGAACGTCACCATTTCTGGGTCAACGTTTTATATTTTGTGACATGTTCGACTTTATTGTATTTGACAGCGAGAATGCAATGTCAGGTATTATTGTTGACTAGCATTGAAAAGGATGTAAGGGGTAAAAATGAAAAGATACTTGACTTTTTAATGCTTAAACATATAAAACCAAATTGGCTTAACCGCAACAGTTACGTAAAGTTTACGTTTTCATACCTGATGCTCAGAATCTAGTTTGCAAATGTATGTACTGTTTTAAGTCCCTTAAACATACAATACACAATAATAAGGTTAGTAAACCATTGGAATACAGATACCCATGTTAGTGTTAACATACCACACGGCAAAACGTAAAACAATGTATACCAGATATAGCGTATCACGTTTTGTAACACAGGTGTTCAGTAATACTGAAGATAAGGTATTGATCACGGGTCCGAGCTGTTGCTGATACAGACATTGTTCGGGATTTACAACCTGCTTAAAGTATTAACGTATTACAGAAACGATGATGCTCGATTGATAACAGCGACTGTACTATAGAATACCGAGAGTGCGTCTGCTACCGGATGTAACAGGGATATGTGTCACACTCAGCAGTGCCCGTCATTTTGCTGTACATGAGTTATCGCCCTTGTTTGAACATATTCAGAAACCTGAACGCCAATGTCACAAAAAATAATAAGTTATTTATTGTATTTTAATAAGGGCAATAACGACCCGTATTTGACATTGGATATATTTCAATTCATACACTTGTATAGCTCTTCCGTGTTGTATTCTTGCGAGACTCGAATGCTCCTGTCATAAATGGATAACTTATTTATAGTGGCGGCTCAAAGGAGGATGGAGGACAATTTGTTATTGAAAATGACAAGGCGTTGGGGAGGTTTCTTTTGCTCAAATTGTCTTTTCATATTCAATGGTGAAAATCATGGAACCATTATATAGATACCGCAGATGATTTATAAAATAGCCTTCCGTTAGACTGCCAATCTTACGTACACATCAATAATTAGATTTCCTTGATACAGATTTTTCTTATCTTCCTTATGATGACAGATTTGCCGGGACATTGTTCCTTCTAGTGTGGTCATTGCTAGGATTCGGTCCTGGAGAGGCACCAGACCTGCGTCATGACGCACCTATGACATCACTAACGAACAACCCCTCGCGCGGCCCGATGGTGGTTGCCCTTGGTTATATCCTGTACGGAATCTACGTATTTGCAGCACTTGTTGTCCTCATGAATCTTCTCATCGCCGTGATGTCTAACACGTTCCAGGAAATCCAGGTCAGTGATCAAAGGTCAAGGAACAATACGTTTAGTAGCAATAATAATTATACTCATTTACATCCATATTACATGCAGTGCGCTACTGCTTCATATTTGACATGTACATAGCCGATTGCGTTCATACCGGCATGAATGTTCAAATAATTTCGCTCAACACCTACATTTACATTCTTAATGTATAGTTAATAGTGATCTAAATATCAGCACTCTTTCATAATTGCGGTATTTAATGGTATCGTCAGTACAAACAGTATTCCCCAAACAACCTAGCTTCACCTAAATGATTGCTTCTTACGAAGGTTTCACGCTATTGGAAACGGGAGGTTTCAAAAGGGCACCGACACATTTTGCGATCATAGTCCTATGTTTATACAACATAAAGCTATTAGGCTTACTAATCATTCACACGTTCCAGCTAATATTATCACATATATAATTATTGCATATGATTACAGGGACCAAACAACAAATACAGGGCGGATATTTCGACATATCCTAAATTGAAGAGATTAGTTGTCGAGATTTATATCATAGCAACCCAGGGATGATATGTAGGAAGGGAGGGAGGCACTTGCGTTCTAAAAATGTCCAACTCTATCACTACAAAATAACTTTTCTTTCATTTTCTGGTAGGTGCATAGAAAATATCTGAAACATTGGAAAGACGTTTACCCATATTTTAAGAACCTCCCATATATAGCATAAAACATGTTCTTTAAGAAGCCAAGAGGTTGCGCTTCCTCCACGAAGACAAAGCATTTCGATGTTGAACAGTTTTGGAGACACTCGGTCGCTCACCATCGATCCCACAAACAGACAAGATGCTTCACGAATAAATTGTAATTTTCTACATCTATATATAGATTTTCAGGCACCACCGTTTACATCTATATATAGATTTTCAGGCACCACCGTTTACATCTATATATTAATTTGTAACGCTTCTCGTCTTTGGTTGGAGTCGGGATTTGAGTATTTATGTTTAAATCGTCTTGGGGAGTGCAATATTGTTATTTTATTTTATCATTATTATTTTTTTTCCGACATTACTTATGTCGATTGCATATGTGAACTGACAATTAAATAGATATAGCATTTTATCGGCATAAAGCGTTAATACTGTCGACATGGTAAATCATGTCTTCGTATATATAGACATGTCCGAAAGGAACAGTTGTAGGCTTAATACTATAGTCACAATGAAATAATTTCTAGAAATTCAAACATAAATTTCTCTCTAATAAGATGTAAAATACATATAACTTTTGTAAATATTCAGCATATTACAATACACATATCATAGAAGCACAAGTATTTTACATTTTAAAACAAAAATATTTCTATCACGTGACCTTCAATGATAATTCGCAATTTTTCTCTATAGTGGTTGGTTTGATTGAATTTCAGGAAAATAACGACCTGAGTCTATTTAATATTTTTCCAAACTGCAGCATCGAAAACGTGTTTAAGTACAAAATATTACACAACATAATTAAAAGAAATGAACATAAAACTGATAAATGTTTAAAATCTTGATGAAGTCAATTATTTCGGTATACTTAGCTGTAGTCTAAACACTATTGCTTATATTGTACAACGTATGCATAACGCTTGTTAGGAGAGGCTAACGGTTCCGGTATTATACAACGTATGTATAACGCTTGTTAGGAGAGGCTAACGGTTCCCGGTATTCTACACACTTTGTCAATATCATTATACATACGTGATTGTTATACGGTCAATTACGTTTGATTTTCGTCATTGTTTCCACCAATGTAAACACTGCTCTATTAATGTCACAGGATGCTAATATAATAAGGATCGCTATGGTCACTGCGTACGTTACTCATTTTCAAATACCAGGCACGTGCGTACACGTACTTGTTTATGAATAAGGCGTTTGTCAACAACATACACGTATTGATTGATTATTGCCTTATTTTTAATACTTGGCTATACATGTATGTGGCACAAGGTTTGATGATAATGCCTTCATTGAATATCGATGAAAAATGTATTACACACCACGAACAGCATTGTACGCACATGTTCAGCAACACTAAGAGAAGCTATGTACGGTTGTAGGTTCATATTGTTATGCTTGTTGCGTCACAACTGCAGGGAGTCACAACATACTTCGACATGCATTGTGACGCCAAATAAGAGAAAAGAGTGTTAATATCACCATTAGTTACCTAACGCAACACAAGATAAGTGAACATGCGAAAACCACACAAACGTTGTGTGAGTATATTGTGAAAAGGGGGGGGGGGGGGATAATAGAGAAAAAATACAAACCCGAAAATGAAAAAGAACCGTACAGAAAATAATTAGCATAAACATGAATGATATTTTTAAACTTTGAAGAACTGAAAGGTCATTCACGGTAATATAGAAAAGAACAATGTAATGTAAACAAACAGGTAAAATCGGTTCTCATTTTCACTACGAAAACATTGACAAAAACAAAAAAATATATTATAAACTATCACAATAACTCGGAGTCAAGAGCAGGTTTGGGGAAGGGAGATCGTTTAATGCATCACGTGTGCAGTCCGTCATACTGTCAAATCCACGAAAGTGTGTAGGACTCTAGTGGTCTAAGATACCGAGAAGGTTCATCAAAGTAGATACTGAAAATGATTAGTGTTTTATTAATGGCGGCCGTTAGAATGATCACATTAGTAGGGGTGTACAGAGGCTGTACTATACAGTTTGACCTTAATCACGCTATTACGAAATGTACGTCGTGTAATTCAAAGGTGATCATCATGAATAATATGAAATACTACGTGTAATTATCGTATCATTACTGGAAACATGAAATGATAAATAGGGCGTAACAAATCCAATGTAGACGTAATTCTACTTCGTATCATAACAACATCCCAAAGTCACCATTCATTATGCTGCAATACAAATTAGGGTTAAATACGATTGCCTTACGCGCCCAATGCCTGACACGAAGAGGATTAAGTACGTACTAATGAGGGTTCTATGAAAGGTCAGATAATGTTTGGAACTGGTTTTTGTACTCGGTGACAGTTTTAAGCAATGTCGCACACTAAACCTTACGCTGTAACATTTCTGATTGGTATGTGTAGTGGTGTACTACATTATGAGCAATATTTAACTTATTATTTCACCCATAGCAAGTTTACAAATCCAGTATCATATTTCCTGATACTACGATGAGGGGAAAGTGGAAGTCAGGTATATGTATAGGAGACCATGCTTCCACCAAATCTATTTAATTATTTTAACTCACTGCAAAACATGCGTAATCAATTTTATTGACAAAGGAAACTAAACTTCCATTTTCATATAGATGGTGTAGATGACACTCACGCTCGAAGTAAATAGGAGTTATCTTCCTTACTGTGTTGTTTTATACGAGCATGTTTATGACGACATATTAATGGAATATCAACGGTCTACCACTAGACCCTCTAACTCATTAGGATTCTTTCTAAATCCCAAGCGACAAGAATTACAATAGATGAATCTAAACCCACCTTAATCTTTCAGTTATCTTGTATACAAGCCCTGTCTTCTTACACGAAAGCATAGCATAGCACAGCACGAATTGATATAAATAATATACTTTAATTTCTTTACAGAAACAAATCCGCCATTCCTATAAAATTCCATTGAAAAACAACCTGTATCTTAAATTACGATAAAGGCATTTGTTATTTATGTCTTTTATATTTTCAAAAGGACGAACGAGACACAGAATGGAAGTTTGTGAGAACAGAATTGTGGCTTACATTTATAGAACCCGGATGTTGCGTTGCCCCACCATTCAATGTTATACCAACTCCGCGAGATATTTGTAAACTAGTCAACTGGTTGAGGAAGTACTTCCGCCGACTTTTCCGGAAGTGCCATAAACCGGTACGCCGGTGTACAAAACGAGAACGCTCACTCAAGGTAAACTCACGCCATACATTTTTAGTCGTACTTTTATGTTTAAATGCATATTTAAGTTCGAGTTTCACTTACACTTATTGCTTAGCTAATTCTGAAAAAAAAATCTTAAATACGTTTTATGTTTCAATGCATTCTAACGACTTTCTACAATCCTTAGAAAGAAAACTAACATTTTAGTTCGAGGTACATTTAATTTTCTTGCATAGCTAATTGCGTAATATCTTTATATATATAGTTCCCCTGATGAACCTTGAGCTCTAAAGAGGAGAAAGCGCTAGGGAAGTCGAAGAAATTCTTGTCTTTGCTTTTTTATATATATATATATATGAATATTTGTGTTGATTTCTTAACAAACAATTGCAGTTTATTAAGTATTAAAACAAATATATTTGTTCTCTCTTGTGTCCTGAATTATATAGAAAAATCTGAAAGAGTTTTACTTTATTGTACCACATATTATATTATGTATCATTAATTTCTTACAATTAACTGGTTAATATGGCATTGTGTGTATAGTTCCTGATTATATTCCTGATATTCGAATTAGACTGCTAATCTGTATGTACATATATATAAAACTGGTTCATTGGATCGGCCTACCCTACATTGTATCTACCTAATCTTAATATATCACATATTCAATATATATGCAGTATATGCTTGGAATGTATGTCTTTCTATATGGAAAGGGCGTTTATAGGCAATGCCTGTGCCCAGTCCTATTGGTAATTGCAAAAATAAAATGATTTTGAAATGAAAATTGAAGACAAAGATAAACTGTTACCTGGAGATTTAAATGAGAAGTTTGGTACAATTTTCAAAAGTACCTAATCAGTGTAGGCAATGACCCCGAAGAAAATGTTTCATTTCAAATCTTGTTATATGTATGTTTGTTAGGTTTATGGAGGGGACAGTCCCCTCCATAAACCTAACAAACATACCCGACATATCGTAAAACAATGCTCATACATATCCCGATCAAAACCATGTTACCATATACTGTTCACAAAGTACGTTATTTTTGTATATGTTCTAATTGATGCCATTATTTCATTTAAACACTTGCAGAGATAAGTTCATGACGTGAAGAATGTAAACATTTGAAACTCTAAGTTAACAAACATAACCATTCTACTTTGTACATCAAATATGTTTCTTTGCAGAAACTACAGGACAAAATGGAATCAGAAGAAGCAAGGTGTACTGCACGTCAGGTAAATACAGATTTCTCTTAAATAGTTTAATTTCAATCGGAAAATGTATTGTATTGCTAATACGCAGTTCAAATTTGATGCCAGATACCATACTCATCTCTTGAATGGCTACTTTTGATTAAAACTAATATATTTTGTCAAGGTAGAAATCAAGATTAATTTATGTATTAGCAAATGCACGTGTTGTAATGTTGCTGTTGTGATACCACTAAGTGATCGTATGCGTTTACTATTGTGTATCCCATTAAGATTCAAGGGATTTAGTTTACGTCCTCCCGCCTTGGGGACATTGGAGAGAAAACAAAAATAACCTGCAGAACCGTTACAAAGCTTTAATTATCTGTTATTTCTAGTCATTATACAAAATTGCCGTTTCACTCGTTGCACAGCTACCGTTTACTGCTGTCGGATTGCCTGCCTCTGAATTACTTTATTTGTGTTGATAGGGCTTTAAGACATGACAATAGATCAATAAAGTGCCCTACGAGGACACAGGTACGCTAGTGTACTGCACTGTGCGGGGCGTTGGGTGCAATACATTGGGGTTGCATGTGCTTTGCTTATGCTGTGTCGACATAATACCTTATCTCTCACACACTTACTGTACTAAAACTTGGTCTTTGCATGGAATGTTCAAGAAAATATCCCAAAGAGACGTAACATTTTGTCATCAAGGCCCCTGATAAATCTTAATAGAAGACCCGAATTTAACATCAGAAAGCTCCTATCAGATATGTTCATTATTATACCGAACTTTTATTGAAGTTATTAAATGCAGTTATTAAAAAGCGACGTTATGTTTGCCTAAAAGGCCTTTACAATGTTGTCATTAGAATAATACATGTAGTTCACCGGTATTATAGGTCAAACTCTTTTGTTGCGGCCTAACTTAATGCTTTGAAACGACATATTATTTAAAGGTCAATTACTACCCAAGTTCCGGCGCTAAATTGCTATTTTTCTAGGCGTTGAGAAGCATACTGGCCTCATATCAATATAGATGTTGGCATGCGAAATCTTCAGCATCAGTGCACATATCTGAATATTACAGTGTACGCTTTGTAATACTGTTCTATTACGGTACATTATTACGTCGGTAAGAGTGTTACAAACATGGGTCAACTATAGACGCGACCGGAGCCAGAAAAGGTCGAATGTGCCAACAATGCAAAATAAAATAAAAAAAATAAAGAAGCAAGGCGAAAAAAATACAAGCGAAAATATCTGTACCTGATGCATTCAGCAGGGATTATGAACTTAACATTAGAGGGAAAAAGAGTGCATATTGTGCTGTCACGACATAGTGTGTTCGTGGATCGTCAATAATGCATAAAACAATTAGCTTCATTGAGCAAATGGCATCCCAATCAGGTTTGTACATACATTTTAGTTTGTTTTACGTAAAAATACAAATAATCCTGCACTGATGGATATGTATTTTGTATCTAGCATGGAACAAGGGAATAGGGTTATGCTATTTTATACGGATGAAACCAAATGTATACAATGTATACAACGCCTCCTGTGTATTGTAACGTTATAAAGGGCTGCGGTGAAGCCATAACCATGGTTATTTAGACAAACCATAGACGTAGCATGACCGCTAACAACGCTTAATCAGAACGTCAACCGCTTCTTACTGAATCTATTAAATTTTGCATTGTTTTTAAATGTGGTGTAATGAAGTATACAGTTAGAATACTTCAATGGACTAAATTAGGTAAATATCGATTGTTTCACTATCCCGGATGTATCTTACCCCGTAAAACATACTGTTTACGATATAAAACTGCTCTCAGTGGAAACATCATGTTTATATCGTTTTATTGTACATGGCGTGATATCATCAATAGAAAAGCTTGTTATTTTGTTGGTAGGTATTGGTAGATATTTCTGAATGAGAAATCGATAATGAAGACCGAGAATTTTGAAACTATAGCTACACTTAACTACAAGTGTATATGTCACACATCACACGCGTGTTCTTGGCGGAATGATATTTGTGATATGTATTTAATACCAAACCGCCTAACTTGGTGCCACACAATGTATATTTTATGCGTAAATACACTCTTCGAATATGAGTACCAAAATATTTACTACTTTTATAAACATTGAAGTAAAGTAGGAAATGAGATGAGAGATTGACAGAAAGAAGGAAACTGATAAGCTCACACCCGCTGAACCATAAAGTTAATTGATTACATGAGAGAAAGACAAACAATGCATTCCATACTCTTTGATTTACAGGTCGTGATACAACCAACAGTTAGTTTCCACATTAAAGTAGAGGCGTTGTTTTTGCCCTGGTAGATTATACAACTTTTTACCATGAACCTGTTGGTTTTTACCTACTTATCTAATCGAGATATTGAAACAAAAGGGGGTTACATGTAACGCTGTCATAACGCTATGTCATACGCGGTCTTTTGGGGGGTTCAGGTTTTCGAGAAGCAAATACATGTAGACTAATACAATGTAATAATGATTAATAATGATCAGAAAATCAATACACTGGTACATGTACATATACAAGTTCATTTGAATCAATACCATATTATGTATGTCTTTATTTAAGCATTGAACTGT
>JAUMHH010183288.1:339-14805 GCA_032359455.1 Chlamys rubida | reverse complement strand
CGGTCACGTAACGGTAAAAATTGACAGGCTTTGAAGTCGGGCGTCTCTCCTTTGTAATTTTCAAAGGACAGGTATCAGCCTAGCGATTGGTCAGGTTTATTTTACCCGAGACCAATCAAACAGCTATCTTCGTGCCTTCAATTTTGACACATTCCAGGGGTGCAGAAAGCGAAAGTGAGCGTAACCCCTGGATATCGAGGATGGGGTTTTCACAGCGTTCGCGATGTGTGGTCTTCATAAGCAATACTATTTTTCTTGGTCAATGGTACTAACTTTTCAAGGATCCCCGCACCACTACCAAAAACTGTAAGTATACACTGGAAACCGATTTTCCGGCAAGGCTTCAGCTTTGATGCATCAATTCTTAAAAAGAAAACCATACCTTGCGAGACTTTCATGAAAAGAATATTCAGCAATAGTCTCTGATTGTAAAATTTCAGACTTGGAACCCTACATTTCAGACTGTTATACTATCGTTCTAACCGACTGAGCTACCGTGCCAACGGGAATGTCAGTTTTCTTGTGGCTTAAGCTACGTATCTCGCAATTCATAGGCCAATATCTCTCACAGCGTAATATCCCATATTTCAATCCATATGAGAAAAAAAACCTTGTCATATACAAATGTACAATACATATACGAGATTTCTTGCAATGTTGATATGGAAGTTCCCAACGAGTGTTGGCTGGTTGGTTAACATGTTTATCTAACTCGAGTTAACTAATTTTTAAATTTTATAAGCATACGAGGTTTTCCTGGTGTCTTTTACAATTGGGAAATTAAACAATGTGAGTGCAATCAATGTAAATTCTTTTTTAGCATAATGTATTTATTACCAAATTTAAAAGGTGTAGTCACCTGTGTGTGTTACGTTCGCAGCTTTAGATAAACATGAAAATCAACCATCACGAGTTTAGAGACTTTTTTTCTCCCACAATGATCAAATATTTTATCTAGAAATACATAATTCCTCTTTCCGATCGGGAAATTAATTCCCATGAACTATGACGTCACAATGGAAGATGACATCGCAAAGCATTGTTATTTGACGTCGTAATAAGAAAATCGACCAATAAAATAGCGTCAATGGTGTTAACCACTAGTGGGTATTCAAAATATTTACCAATTCCTAGCAGATTTATCCAAAAGCCTGGTGAAAGAAAACATACAATGGTTCCGGGAGAAAAATGATACCCAATGATTAAATTAATGATATGCCTCCTCTATTTTACAAACTTCAATGTCTCAACATATACAGGTGCTATAAAGACAATTTATCACGAAATACAAAACTTTCCAATGTCAAAAATACAGAAACATTCTGTCCCAAAGGACCCTCAAAATATGTACAAAATATGTACAAAATATGTTACAAAATATATACCCATCTCATTTCCGTTAATGCAAACTCGCTCGATATTACAAAGAATGAATACATTACGTTCTAGACCACGTAAATACACAAGGTCTCTGAATACAGGTATTCCGTATCCTGAATCATTGCCGGGGATTCCGCATTTCTGCCGTTTAGTCAAATCACTTCTCTCAATATACCAATCTGTTCCACAATGCAGACAAGTTCTGTTCCAAAATACAGTCAAGTCAATTACCTGTATGAAAAATCTAAATCTACCGATAAGCCAAATTTCGAGAAAATTGTGGTAAAAGGTTTTGAAATAGTTTTCATTTACCTTTACGTCAAAATATACGTTTTGCGTTTAAGGTTGGTTCTCTCTGCAAAAGGCAAATGTGCGGTAAAGAGTTAATTACTTTCTTGCCTTGAAGATAAGCAGACATCTGCCCATAAGCAAGATTGTACAGTCAAGGTGACCCTTTGCCTTTGCTTTCCAGGTTATATTTCACGGTCATGGCAGTCTTTACCAAGAACTGGAGGTCGAGGAAGACGACGAAGAAGAGGAATGACGTGATGATGCCCACACCAACATACCCAATTCCCTGCGCAGACATGCGCGAGTCGGGCATACTGTTCAATTTCCGGAAGTAGGAGGACAATGTCGTGTGATTCACCGTCAGTTCCTTTCGTAGCTGAACAATCTTTGCCTGCAGCTCCTGCACACTTATAACTGTGATGTTTGCCTTCGTCACTGGGCAGGAACAGAAACACTGTCCCGTCACACTATTTGCTACAGAACTAATATGATTTGTCCCGCTCGTTGTTTCTAGCACCGTAGTACTAGTGCTAATAAATGTCATTGTAGTCATCGGACTGGTCTGTGTTGTTACTGCTGCTGTTGTTGTTTGAATATCTACGGTAGTTTCAACGTGACCTTCAGTTGTGGCATGTGCTTCGGTCGTCATATCATATGTGGTCTCGATGTTTGATGGTACAGAGGAAGCAAACCCGGTCGTTATTGCAACTGTTGTCCCGACATTTGATGACGTAGAGGAAGGGAGCTCGGTCGTCATTTCAACTGTGGTCTCCATGTTTGGTGTCGTAGAGGAAGGGAGCTCGGTCGTCAATGCAACTGTTGTCTCAATATTTGATGACGTAGAGGAAGGGAGCTCGGTCGTCAATGCAACTGTGGTCTCCATGTTTGATGACGTAGAAGAAGGGAGCTCGGTCGTTATTTCAGATGTTGTCTCGATGTTTGAAGATGTAGAGGAAGGAATCTCGGTTGGGAACGTTCCTAGAAACAGAATGAAAATGACGTTAGATATCACAAGGTGGCATTCTTTTACAAATAATCCTAAAACAGAAATATGACTCAAATAAAATAAGGAAATGGTCTTTCCCTAAGCATCGGCATGGTGTAAACTAAGACCAAACTGGAACGTAAGACTAATGAGAATGAACAAAGGACCTGTCGGAAAAGGGGTACGTTCAAGACGAAAAGATGCAAGGTGAGAATAAATATATGGAACTCCCATAGTGTGACTATCAACATCTCTTATGTTGTGATAACGTGAACTATAGCTCTAGGTGCCTCGCACGTGACTTTGTCTCGCGTTTCTTAAAGTTGACACTGCCGAAGTTTATACGTCTGCTTTTGTATTATTATTATACAATGAACATCCTCGACACTCAAGGGGTTACGCTCACTTACGCTCTCTGCACCCCTGTAATATGTCAAAGCAAAATTGAAGACAAGCGGCTAGCTATTTGATTGGTATCAGATAGAAAAACCTGAAAAAAAATCGATACCTGGCATTTGAAGTTACTGGACCACGAACTTCTTTTGATGTTGATCAACGAATCAAACTAGTCTTCCTGTATCATCAACAAGGTGACGCACACTGAATCTTTAATTTGGCTATGACAGACACATTTCAGAGGTGCAAAGAGAGTAGTTGAGCGTACTTGCTTGGTTATCGAGGTTGTACAACGCAATGAGGACGAAACATTAGACTATCAGGGATGGAAAGTGAAATGATTTGATATATAAACTGAAACAATTGTGGTTTGAAAGTGCGGTAATCAGAGACGAAGATTTGTAACTAAAAGTTATGTCATCGGCAATCTCATTAAAATCAGATGTTAATAAAAATTCCTACGGCTAAATGCGGTACGTAATAATGAACAGCTGAATTTATTCAGATTGTGTCATTGGGGACGGAAAATGATTTCATTTGAGACAAGTGAGATCATTGTTAAAACAAGGCGAGGTCATTCGGCAGAGGAAATCATGAAATTAGGAACCGGAAGTGGGTAATTTCGGACAGATGATATAGGTTCAATGGACACGGCGGAAACTGAATGGATGTCATCAAAGGCAAAAAGTGAGGTAATTAGCAATGGAAAGTGAAATCAATGAAATCGAAAGTGATGTGTTTGTGCATGTGAATACCACCAGGTCATGATCCGTTCACTATCAACACATGCACATATGACCCGTTTGAACGCGTGGCCTTTCATCAATTCAATATTCAGGTCACTACACCTACATGCAGATGACACGTGTTTGCGCGCGTGACTTACCGTTAGGCCAGTATCCAATCACGACTAATGCCTGGGCCTCCACAAAACTGTCTGAAATGAAAACGAAAATATAGATAGTTAACAATATCCTCATCTGATCATAATCAATACGTATTATTTAGTACATATTATTTAGTATATTTAGTACATATTATTTAGTATATTTAGTACATATTATTTAGTATATTTAGTACATATTATTTAGTACATATTATTTAGTAGGGCGACTGAATGGAAAACTTTATAAAAATTTCTTCTTGCTTTTAAAAAAAAAAAAAAAATTGAAGAGAAAAATGTTTGAGAGATGATTGTTTAATAAGAAGATATAAATGTCAGAAAATTTATTAATTTGACGTTACCTACGACAGTCTTGCCCGTAAAAGAGACCGTTGAGCTCGCTGGGATCGGCTCCAGGATATCAATAGTTAAACACTGTACGGTTGTCGTTTCTATATCATACGTAAACAATTTGGTCGTGAAGTTCTGCAACAAGAAACAAAACAACAGTATTGGTTTACTTTGACGTTGCATGCGCACTATATGAACCTATTAAATGAGAAAAAAAACTAGTGAAGCTTGAAACTCCTTTTAAAAAAACTAAGTATATGAAATCCTTTAACTCATTCACCCATGAAGACACATTTGAACTCTTCTAATTCAACGGCTGGAATAGTTCATTATGAAACTTCAGAGGTGAATGAGTTTGATAACTACAAACGTTTGAGTACTGCCCCATCCTGATAATTTTTCATTGCCGATATACACAAAAACACGGTCAGAGACAGGGAATGCACCACTAAATATACACAGATAAATGTGTATTTCTTTTGTGACATTATGAATAAAATACAATGTATGTTAATGAAATTATGATATACATGTATAACATTGTAAACTACGGTCAAGAATTGTGGACCTGCCTTCTATCATATTTTTAAGGATATTGAGGGAAAACATTGATTATAACAACGAGTCAGGACGCGATGAGAATTGTTTTGAGGTAATAGGTTTGCTAACTGATATCAAAATATAGTTCTTTACCCAATTTTTCTTCATAAATGCTTAAAATGTTTTGAAACTGTTTGATTTCAATCAAGTTTGATCATTCGTAAAGCTAACAACTCGTATGATTTTAGTGTCCATTCTGGCACTATTTCACGGAATAATGTCTGCACTGGCGCAGCACGACGTCAAGCGGCGCATATCTACAAACACTCTCGTTCTTCAGTTCCGGCTTTTAACCAATCGAAGTGAGAGAGCAGGTTTATCAAACGATTGATTTAACATTTATGCATTACCAACACCGTTTAATGGAAAGCCAAGGGCAAGTGGGGTAGAATGGTATTTTTGTAAAATTCCTTCATGTATGAATAATCGTGAGTTAACTCGCTTCATAGAGCACACGGGTTTGCTACGGTATTTAATATAAATGAACATGAAAACACTTGCATGTATAAATTGGAGAAAAACAAAGTTCAATCCAAAACAGGGTTTGTTTTTCATTGATGTTTCGCAAGGGACATATTTTCGAGTAAAGTAGTCTGGATAATCGATCGAAATTTCTTTTTCGAATTTATTCTTATTAAAAGAAAAGATTATTTTCTAAATCGTTTTGCATTTAATAAATTGATTAAAAAAATTAATTAATTAAACTAGTAAGAATTTGCGTAAATTAGATTAAGGGCAGGACATGTAGTGGTTCGTTGCGCATCTATCATCCGAGGTGCCATTATCAGAATTCCGCCTGTTTAGTCAAAAAAAATTAAAAAAATACCAAAATTACAAAAATGAAAAAATAAATAAAAATAAAATAAAACAAACAAACAAATATTTATCGTCGGTATCAGTCATACCTCCACTGGGGCTAGACTAACAATACTTCAACAGATAAAAAATTACACATAAAAATTGGATATTCACTTTATGATTTCCCCACTATCCGACAATGTTGTATGCATTGCTTATATTTTTCCATTGCATCTGATGCAAATTTTAATTTAAACGAAGTCAGAAATTGCAAAAGTAAGACCCTGCTAGGAGTTACGTACCTTGGTATGTCCCGTCTCGTCCAGGTAGGGGGCGCCCCAGTCAGTAGAACATGGCCACAGGCCGAAGTATATATTGTACAGTAGACTGAGCATAGAAAAACCTTTGCTTACTTTTACAACCTGGCGCGTGAGGAAGATGTAACTATTTCCTGTGTCTGAATAGGACGACAAATCTACCTGCAACACAAAAAGAGGACAATGTCGACCCCTAGTTGTCGTTCTTGTTCCAGACAAGGAACAGAAACTGTTAACGTTACATTGAAGGAGGAAAATATATGACGGGTTAGTAGTACAAGATGAAGAAAAAGTTAGTTGGAAATATTCATTTTCTAATTTTTAACATGATAGAACAATTGAAATGCTTAACGGAAAAAAAATCTACGACGTTAAATATCCATTGACATCACTTTGAGTGTATATTTATCTGTCGTGAAACTATGCTTAGTTTCCTATTGCCATATATTTTCTTAGATACAATTCTTGGGATAAAGTCATAAAAGCTGATAAAGAATTTCTTGACTAACCCAGAAAAACTGCTAAATCAGGGTTAAATTGTTAAGATCAGAGAGGGATATGAAAGTAATATCACCTTACAATTGCCAACCAATTTGCGATGAAACAATTGATGAATAATTTGTATCACTCATCATGCAGCCGTCGCAAAGAAACAAAATGCCAGTAGTTGCTCTTTTAAAGGGAAGCAACTTTCAATGGTAGCAACAAACTTTTAAACTGGGAATTAATATGATTGTTACGTCATTGGTTTGTGTAAGAAAATTACGTCGTTTTCTCAAAAATCGATGACGTTACTCTCACAAACCAATGACGTAACAATCAATACCTGCTCCCAAGAGAAGATAACTCTGCAATACGCAAAGACAAACTGGGAAAAAAAATTCAAATCATAGTTACATTTTTGGCAGTGATACGGGGGATCCTTAATACGAAAAACGACGTATACTTTACCTGAATCAATTGTTGTACCGGTAAATCCTCAAATAGATAGTCATCCCACCAGCTACTCCCGGAACTAGCTGAAAACCAATGTTTACAGAAGTTAACAGACATCGATTATTTTTCATGCAGACTTATCTGTGTTTTTGTACCGAATATGTACTGTACTTGTGCTTTCTCGTGAAAAAATCCGTCTTTGAACTTGCATGCATGGTATGGAGCATACTTCTGTTTTTGCCATTATGGTTTGACTGATTCATATATTGAAACCGCCTACTGCAACCGAATAGGATGTTTCCATAAGATATTTCAAAATTATTAGTACCTAAACTTACCATGCATGCCAAATAATTCACTTGTACTTAGTTTCACACTATGCCTTATTCGAGTTCAGTAAGAAAAATGTCTGAATTCGTGGGAACATTTTTGTTTTTCTTTGGTGACTTTAATGACATGAATGACCTTACATTTTCACAAATACTTGATCAATATGATCTTCGTGAGTATTTTGGTAAAGATTTGTTTTGTGAATTTGAGTAATTTCAATGTGTCGTTACCTGAAGACGAGATAGAACTAAAGGAAACGTGAAATCAATATTTGGTCTGGCAGTCAAATCATACAGGAATTTGAAAATTTGAAAGAAAGCAAACATATATGAAACAATAACGATTCGACCATATGCAACATTGCACAACATTGAACCTGGAGAAATAGACTGAGGTTTACAATAAGGCGTGGTGTCGAATGTTAGAAGACTTGTTCTTACTAAATGGATACAACTCTTCGTAATACAATAACAGACAAAGATGAAAAACATGCGACACATTCATGATATAAGGTTAAATTCCTTGGAGGTTGAAGAAATAACTTTTATTATAAATGAGGCTGACGGTTTAGTATTACTCACACAATATAAGAAGTACAGGGATGTAAACGGAAATATAAGAGTTGTTACATTAAGATTAAATAAGAGTATCGGTTGAAAACGGGCAAAAGGTAAAGGACGATCAATATGTAGAATATATTTAAAGGGAAAATGTTACTGAAAAAAATTGAAGGTTAATTGAAAGTGAATAATCACAAGCGGAGATAGGGAAAAAAAGGAGAGAGAGAGAGAGAGAGAGATTCAACAAAAATTAATGCACTTACATTGTAATAGAAAGTTTACAGATTACCATGACTCAAAAACATCGGATATTGAAGGCGATGGAAGGAGCAGCATTACTTACGGGGAAACTTGTCTTGTGGTGACGTATTGTTCCTCGTCAAGAAGAACTTTGGACGGACTTGATCACTTTGATCAACGTAGAACCATGATATGTTCCGGTCGGAATCCAATGCAAACAGCATCTTAGTGTCCGGAATCCTTTGCAAAGTCAAACAAAAACAAAAACGAATAAGACAAAAACCAGCAACACGGTCGCAACGCCCTTTTACGGTTATGCTAAAGCAAATGCCCTGGTTATCACCGGCCTGTAAAGATATGTCGGGTACTATATATGTAGATTCACAAAATGACCAGTCAAAAGAAATTTAGGGTGATCGCTCGAGAATGATGTCAAAGTCATGAACATGGGTATGGTTTTTATTATTTAACGTCCTATTAACGGCTTATGTGATTAAAAGATGTGCCTCCAAGTGTGTGTAATATATGCGTTCCTGTGTGTATGTGTGCTAGAGAAGGGGGAATGTTGATGTATTTGCCTCCATGCGCTATCACGGATCTGATGTCGACTTTGGAATGATACCTCACTGAAATACAATGTCAAAGGCACCCATAGCAGTAGTCCACCCGGTCACATTAATTATGCTGACAACAATTAGAAAAAAATGTTGCGATGACCCTGAACGTTAAGCAGGGAACACTAACTACCATTTTAAAGGTATTTGGTATTTCACCGCCTGGGGACAAAACCCATTGCCTACCCTACTTGGGCAAACGCTTAACACCAAGGCCAAAAGAGAGGTATTGCCAAGCAAGGCACCAGGAAACTAAAAGGTCTTCAGGAAGTAAAAAGAGAGTATAAAGATCCCAAATGTTGGAATTGGGCCAGCAGATCAATCGTAGTTTCTTCAATGTCCCCTTTGCAGAAGCCACCGAAGAAAAACCCCGATTCTGCTTTGACCCACATTAGTCGTCTTTAAGGACATGAAGATGGATACAGGCAGCCTATTCCTTCCCCTAACCTGCAGGAGAATCATGAACATGGGAAAAGTGGCGTTATGGCTGCAAAATCATTGAAAGACCGAAACGGCCTGTGATTTCGGAAGGAAATACATTTCGCGTGCATTTGAAAGTTTCTAGAAAAAAAAGCGGGGTGCTCTTGTTTCTCCCATTTGGGGAAAAGAAAAGTGTTGATATTGGAAGACAAAGACAAATCGAGTATAGCCAGTTCCACACTATCCTCACAAAAACACAGCTAAGTTCATTTACCTGTTTGATTTGTAGCTTTTCTGTGCATGTGATATATCAATATTTAGGTCATTTTGGTTACAATATATCACATTATAAGCTAAATAGATCAATGGGTTGTATCAATCAATAGCAGCACTAATAAATATGTACATATGCATGTAACTAATGATTATATACAATGCAAATAAGCAAAAACGCAAAACACATACATGACTGGACCTTTAGAATTTGGTTTTATATACAGCGTGCCAAAAATAGAATTACAATTCATCATATAGCTGTTTCGCCCTTCTAGGCCTCACCAATGATGCTAGGGACAAACAATGTGATTATCTGTATTGGTCGATAAGCACATGTGAATAATTTATGCACAGATCGTACAATTTTTTACCTATATTTAAAGTGTTAGCAAAACGTTTGATAATGCACTCCTGCTTGAAAGTTTGAACATTGTTGTTAAAGATTGTATTTTAAAGTGAGCAAGAAAATAAAACATCCATTTCAACTGCTCAAAATAAATGTGTTAGATGTATCTAGCGATTGATGTCAAGATAAAATATAACATAATGACATTTGTGTAGTATGAACATTTTAAATGTTGAAGAATACCGTAACAGAAGCTGGTAGCACACCTATGTACATCCTACACCACAGGTTATTACCATATTGGGTATTTTTGTTGTTAGAGAAATAGATCATAAGAAAGCATTGTAGAAACAGAAATTTCACTTTCTTACTTCAAAATTTAAATGAATACTTTTTATTGTAAATGGTATTAACTTAAGGAACGAGTTATGAGTGGATATTAGAAATTCTCGAAAAATGCAATGATTCCAGATTAGCTGTCTAAGATATTTTATTGTATGTTGTCAAAGCTGTACTTTACCAAATATATCTACATATAATAGTTATATAAATTTATTTTAATAAAGATTCATAACCTCTGTCGAAATACGTTTCAAGGTCATTCATGGCAAGTCATATATTGAACAAATTTTGGTAAAATCTTTTTAATAAATTTTGTTTAGAAATCCCTGAACACACCCTATTTTACTTGAATATATTTCCCCACAACTCGGGTTTTATTGTGGTGTTCTACCTTTGTATGAAATAAAACAAAATCCAATCAAATCTGCTTTGCATGTAGAACATTTTGAAAAGACTACCTGCCTATTAACTCTACCTCATGTACCCTATTTTGATAATGAAAAAATATAAATCGAAGATTTTGTGCACTTAAGCAAGTGTACCATATGAATTAGCATTATCTTTAAACACATGATAATGTAATATAACGGTAGAGTTGATATCCACGAGTGCTGTTCAGCCATTCAAATAACGTGCCATGTTTTGTACGCAATAACCGTGCACTTTTGTCGATTTCGATTTAAATACAAGCATAAAATCGATGGGATCACATGACGTGAAACACGACTTTCCACTACAGTATACATCCACACATGACCGCTTCCATCCCATACGTGTCATCCATGTGAACTCTTGTGTTGTCTACCGATCATCATTACTGTTTACCTGTACAATAGATTGTACCAAAACAGTAATGTTTTTCCAGGAATATGACCGGTATTCCTGTATCATAAATTACATGTTGTCAAGTTACGTCCATGTATAAGTCGCCTTCGATTCAATAAGTTAAGAAATGCCTACGTAGCTATCGACACATTCCTAACGAACAGTTCTGATGTCTATCAATAAACATTAATGTTTACCTTGTACAATAGATTACACCAAAACAGTAATCTTTTACAGGGGATATGACCGGTACACTTGCATTATAAATTAGTTGCGTCCATGTCGGCCGCTTTGATTAATTATGAAAAATTACCTCCGTAACTTTCGGCACATTAAATGTTGTGAGGTTTACCAATAAACATTACTGTTTACAAGGTACAATAAATTATACAAAAACTAGAAAACGAACCACAGATTATGACGCGTATACTTTTTTTTTGTCTAGCCGTTTTTGATTCAATACAACCGTTGCATTCGGCAGAATACGCACAATCAATTCGTTTGCATAATTAGCTGGGGTTTTTCATCGTTACAGGATCGGTAATTCATTAGGTAAGTGCTTTAAATCATTTAACCTGTATAACTGACGATGCCATTTTGGATATCAGTAAGAATATGTAATTGAATTTCTGAGTCGACTATTCATTAACTAGATCGGGCACAGTTCTGTTGGTTGTCAATTTTACTTTACAACGCATCAACTACAACCAAAAACACAGAGGTGGGGTCAAAACCGCAATTCAAACTCAAACTGGATGAAACTAGTCCAGAATATGAACCAAAGAGGGATTTAAATGGAGACTTTAAAAACATTTAAGGATTATTTTAACCAGGAGTTCCGGAAGGGTAAGCGACTTCTGCTTCATCGACAACCGCCATGTTAATCTTGGTCAACTCTCAGTAATGGCATATCCTCAAAGCGAGGCCCGGGGTAATGACACCGAAACCACAAGACACTTTTTTGGGGCGTATTAATAGAAGCAATAACAGCATACCTTCATAGCTAATGATGAAATAGATTATTTCCATATTAGACAAAAGAAAACGAAAACATCAGTACCGATTGCCTTTGAAATATAGAAGCATGTTGTCTATGTATCTATGTAGACAACTGTCAAAATAACTTGGAATCATCATTTAAGTGACTTTTAAGGATTTTAGTTTTGTTATGAGCGATAATTTTGATTTGTTTGGTTTGTTTGTGTTTAACGTCCTATTAACAGCTTTGTCGTTTAAGGACGTGCTAGGTTTTTGTAGTAAAGGTAAGTCGGAGTTATATCGAATTACGGCCAGTGCCTGGCGACTGCCCCACGTAGGTCCCGAACCCACGACCCAGTGGTTGAGCGACAAAACGAATGTTCACAGTATCTCACATACACAACCAAATTGAACTAAACCAGGGATTTGAAACCCGGACATAAAACACAACACACTGAATGTAACTGAGATAATAATAAAAAACAATAAACAAAAAATATCACGCTTTGTCATAACTTTACAAAATCATGTTGAGTGTTAAAATCGTATAAGCAATTAAAATATTCTTTAAATTGAATTCACAGAATGCTTCTTATTCCATAAGATAAAATATTAAAACCTAGTCTCATCAGGCCACATTAACATTTTGCGCTAGTCTATCCACCTATCTTGTGTACTTTGTGACGTCACGTTACTATTGTAGTGTGATGACATGTAATTGTGACGTCACGATGATGTCCTTTTTAAATAAACCTGAAAAGCCCTGTGAAGTGTGAAAGCAGCTTGTTTTTTTAGTCGGTCGTTAGATCTTATTTTTTCTATATTTACTTACTTCACATGGACATTTAATCCTTTTTTATTATTTATATATATATATATGATCCACTCACAACAGAAATATTTTATTATAGACCTTTTTTAATGATTTTGCAATGGTGTCCGGTTGACCTGGAGGGCACGCAGACGACCTGTCGTCTTTGTATAATGAGCCATACTTACCATATTATGAATCTTTCTTACCCGTGGTATATCTGTCTATCCGAGGTTGCTATCATGTCATGTGAAGACGAAGAGAGCATGCGCGAGGGAAGCATCCATGATAAAAGATCTTTCTCTGTTCCAAGTGTTGAAAACGTGACCCACCAGAGTATGTCCCCATGGGTATTCACAGCTTCTACGGACACCTAGACAACGCCAAGATATATTTAATTACACGTTTTAGTGAATCATTCACTGCATTCGTTATATATTCATACTTACCTTGGGATTTAACGTGATGTTGATATCTTTTTATTGGAATGTATTGATTCCCCTAACATGTCTATCACATGAAACATTAATCGCTGTGGAACTTGGGATGTCAGAATTCAGAAACACCGTAAACAAAGCCTTTTTATACATTTTGGAATCAATAGTATATCATATCATCATCTTATTTACATCTTCCCAGGATTTATTCCCTTAGCGAAGAAAGGAACCATCTTATTTACATCTTCCCAGTATTTATTCCCTTAGCGAAGAAAGGAACCCAGGTATTATTTCCATTACAAAAGTTGTCCTTGTTGCCATGGTTACGAAGATAAGGAACCAATGTCCTTTCAATTAAAATACCCACAAGGAAGTTTTGATGTCGTTTTTTTGACAAACATTTTGCCTTTTTACCAGGGTCATTGATCCCTTGAGTCAGTCCCCTTACAAACAGTTGTCCTAATTATATGGGTTAGGAAGCCCAAGAGTAAGTCCCTCTAACGATCACTTTTCCTCATTGCATTGGTTAGGGAGCCCTTGAGCTAGTCCCCTTACAATAAGTTTCCCAATTGGAAGGGTTAGGAAGCCCCTGATCCCGTTTCCTTATAATCAGTTGCCCTCATTGCAAGGGTTAAGAAACACCGAATCCAGTCCCTTAAGAGGTAGGTTTCCTCAATGCAAGAATTAGAGAGCCCTGGAGGCAGTCCCCTTGAAAACGGTTGACGTGATTGTAAGGATCACTGTGCCCCGGAACCAGTCCCCTTACAATCAGTTGATTTTAAATTCCAAAGTTAAGGAGCATCGTATCTAGTCCCCTTACAATCAGTTTTCCTAAATGCAACAGTTGCCCTCATTGCAAGGGCTAGGAATCCCCGGCCAGTTTTATTTCAGAGATCATCAACATTATTGGAATAATGTACATGACGATGGTAGATGATAGGCAGATCTCACATATTTTATCATACAAACAGTTGTTTTGGATGGAAGACAATTATTAAATTTAATATTGAAGAATTATCAGAATATCAAAAGCAGCGATCGTGTGCTGTGCATTCAACCATGGCGATGATTTGGCATAGTAGTTATAAAATGAAGCACTATTATATAATTAACATTGCGCTGACCTCTTTTGGGTTTCCATACGGCCACATGTCCACCACACTACTTCGGAACATCCCGTAGGACACGAGATCTCGCACTGGCCAGTCAGCCATGTCAGCAGATGTCTCATTTACGCCACCTTCCGTATGCCATAGGCTGTTGACATCACTTCCATCTCCCTTTTTCGCCACCATCAATACTGAAATATTTTATAAGAGCATTTACTTGCAATGATTTTTTTTGGGGGGG
>JAUMHH010183277.1:0-14809 GCA_032359455.1 Chlamys rubida | reverse complement strand
ACAGCTCGGAGACGACTGAGAGCGAGACCGAACGATAGAGACCGATCCTAATACTTGAGGTTATCAGAATAAACTTCTAACCAACCATCAACCCTTGTCACTCGTGTTGTGTTACATAAGTACTCAAAGACCAGCATTCTTGTAAAGAGATACCTGGCCTGTACAGCAGACTCGTGCTCTAGTTAAACATAGCAGATTACCGTGGTACTAGTAATGTGCCGATACTGTCTCCAAAACTGTCCGCAAAGTCAAGTTATTGTCTTATTTACTTGTCAAAGTTTAAAAAGAAAAACATTTTATAGCAGTATGTACTAGAAATAAGTCATCAAATATATGGAACATCTTTATCCAGCTGTAAACACAATTATAGTACATAAACATGTAAATGTTATATACTTACCAATTCATTAATTACATTTACAACATGGATATGTAACGTATTTACCTTGTGGCGTATGATATGAGAACATTTTTGCTTATGCATAAATTCATTTTGTTTCTGCATTTACCAATATATATAAGCAGTCTTGTTCTGAAGAAAGTGGACAGAACATATTCCTATTTTGCAGACAATGTATCAATTATCAATGAAGAATAATTATACTAATCACATATACTTCTTTAATACCCCTTTTCTTTATCATCTCATTAAATTGCAAAGAAGTATAGGTCAGATGTAGATGACATTGAATAGTATCCAGATAAGTTTTCCAAAATTGGTTTAATACAGGTTCAATACAGGTACCCACAAACACCATTTAAACTGAAAACAATGAGATACATTTTACTACAAAACTGCACTGAAAGGTAAAAATAGAATCAGTTTGCTACAAAAGACAGGTGATAAATAAAGAAAAGTTCCCTCTACCACACAACACAGTAGACACAGTGACCTAGATTTACACATCTACCACACCAGACAGTAGACACAGTGACCTAGATTTACACATCTACCAAATACTGAGGTCACACACCAAGGTCAGGGTCGACTCTGTCATTAACCTCAAGGTCATATTACCAAGGTCACATCCTATTGATGCAGTCACACTATATTGAGGTCGAGGCCTCATAGTATTTAGATTGATACTGTACACATATTGTACAATATTACTTTAATTAACAGGGTTATTTTTATTTTCAATCATAAAAATCTCCCTTAACTCATTCACCCCTGAAGACACATTTGAACTCTCCCAATTCATAGGTTGGAATAGTTCATTATGAAATTTCAGGGGTGAATGAGTTAATGGTCTTGCAAAATACAATCTCTAGGCAATTAATCATTAAATTGAGTTTTGTTACAGTTTTGATAACTACTAAAAGGCTGATGTAAGATTTTGCAGTATCTGTTTATGTAGCTTATAATTATTGTTGATAATTAACATATTTGCACTTAGTTTTGGATTAGCTCCTAGCCAAACTAGGTTGGTTTGCGATTGCATGCTTCAATTCATAAGTAAATCAGTAAAGCTGGCTCAAAATGCTAATTAAGAGTTGATATTAGGTTTAATTTGTAATGTTATATTTGAGAGAGTGTTCAACATTTGGAAAATGCTGATAGCGTATACATGATAACCACTGTATATAATCCTGATGTAATTTGAGTACAACTTCTTATAATAACTGTCTGAATAATAAGGGAACCCCAAAAATTTAATTGGAAATATATCCAATTTCTTTTAAAAGGCATGATCTACCTTAACTAAGCATAAAAAATATCTGTACAAATGCAAAATGTTGCCTTAGATTTTCAGTATAACATCTACAGTACACAATTATACATTAAACATATAGAATGAAAAATGTAAACAATTTAAACAAAGACCAAATTACTCACAGACTTATAATTATTGTCTAACGACCAAGGTATGCCACCTTTTGATTCAGGAAAGTTTTTCGAAAATGTTGGAAATCAGTACTAAAACTGCATATAAGTAGAATTCTGTAATGCCAGAATATTAAAAACTTGATATGTAAGTAAAAGTTTGATCCTCAAATTGACAGAATCCTAATCAGAGTATGTTTTGAGACAAGTGTGATGTCATTGGGCATTTGTTAAGAACACTATTTCTTTCCCATTTTCTTACCACCTCCGTATACATAGCTGATGTAGAAAATGACACAAGATTTGAAAACATGTTCACTAAAATTACACTGAATCTAAAAACTTTTGTCCACTAACTAAGGATGTCCTCCTTATTCCAATGTAGTCTCACAATGATGTAAATAATGAGACAGTTAATGAAGAGAAGGATAACGGTTGGTTTGGGTGTCAACCAACTGATCAGCCACATTAAGATCGTGTGATTTATATACCTATAGACAGTTACCACAAATTAGACACAAGAAGGGTTGATTCTGTAGTCAAAATATTTGACAAGCTACATTCAGATTGAGTGATGTAAATTACTAGACAGTTAACACAAAGACATAGGTAGGGTTTATTCTGGAGTCAATATATTTGACAAGCTACATTGAGATTGTGTGATGTAAATTACTAGACAGTTACACACAGATGTATATTTGACAAGCTACATTGAGATTGTGTGATGTAGATTACAGACAGTTACACACAGATGTATATTACTAGACAGTTAACACAGAGATGGGTATAGGGTTGATTCTGGGGTCAACAAACAGATCAGCTGGTCACTTTCTCACGACTGTGATTTCTAGAAATTCTCGAGATCAAGAAACTCAGACCAGCCGATTACTTTCTCAGGATACTGATATTTAGATAAGTACGGAGTAGACAGTTAACCATAGTGCCAGGAATACATACAATATAGGATTCTTGTGGTCAACCTACTGACCACTAGTTGTTACTGTGCTCGTAATACTGTACCTCCTCTAGATATTACAGTGAATGTTAATTTCCTGAAATTACGTGCAAATTCATTTCTTTCATTTTCATAACCAAATTAAAAACCTTAATTGTTTTATTTTCAAGATTTACAAGGCTTTAAGCCTGTATAAAAAAATATTGTTGTTGTTTCACTTTTCATTTTTTTTCTTTTTTCTGGACTGTATATTTTGGTCACAGATAATTATGAAATAAGAAACAATGAATTTGCAGAGAAAACAAGTTTACGATTGATTTAGAGAACGGTCATGAGATTTCCCTGAAGAGCAGTGCATGCAAATCACCCTCATCTACACAATACTGATGTGTTACCTTCCTCACGCAGTTGTCTCCCTTTCATATCCTTCTCCGGCTGGGGAAGTCTAATTGTGGACAACAGACTTGAGCCTTTCTCCTTTTTTATTTCATTTAGCACCGAAGCGAAATCATTATCATCTTCATCATCATTGAGACTTTTACGAGAAACCAACATTTTATTTGAACATGTCAGTGCAGGCATTTCATAAGCAGTTTCAGATTCAACTTTAACCTCTGGTGATTTTTCCTCAGGTTCTTGTTCCTGTTCAGATTCTGAGGAAATACCAACTTGGGGTTTGTCAGAAACATCATCTTTTTGCACTGCATCACTTTTTACTTCAGTACCGAAAAACTCAGATTTCAACTGTACAGTTTCAGGTTCGTCCTGAGCATCTACCGTCTGTATCATAGTTACAGGTGTGCGGTCATCCGCGTCCAGCACATTCGGTATGTCATAGTCTATCTTTTTCTTTGAGAATTCAGGAACAGAATCAGTAGGAAGATTTTCCAGTGTATTCTGAGGCGGGGTATATTCAACAGATGCTTTCGGTGCTAAATGTTCAAAGGGATCTAGGTCTGCTGTCCATTGTACACAGGATAAAGGCACAGGATGATGATGAAAATTGGTGACTATACATATATATATACATACATTTATACATGCTGCTATAATTCTACTACACAAAGTGAACCATACAAAGATCTATTAGCAAAATATTGTTAGCATTTCAAACATAAAAATTATGAAATAAATGATGAATTATTCAAATTACAATAACATAAAGAAAGTTGTTACGAATTTTGAAATCATAATTCGGGCATTAAGTTGTTTTCCCTTTACATTTCACACGTTACTGAATCCTGATATTTTGCAACATTTATATTTTATATTTTATACACTCTTGTTTCCAATAATTATCATATTTTTTCATGTCCCTTGCAATTGGTCTGTTATCAGAATTTTGTTTTGATGGGACATATATGTACAGAATAATTAATATATAAATCATTACATGTAATATACAATTTATATGTGATGTGAACTTAGATACATAATAAGGAATTGGATGAGGTGTAATATGGAGGAAAATTAGTTCGACGAATAAATATAGATCAAATAAATATATATCACAAACAGACAAAATTCTTAAAAAATAAAATTAAAAAAAACACTAATTTAAATGAAATTTCCATTCTACAATTGATTTTAAAGTTCACATTTCTAGCTAGCCTCTAGTAAAATGATAAATTTAACTTAAATGTGATTGAGAACTGTATCTAGCAGCGTCTACCTAATACTGTATCTAAAGCTAAGCGCCTATACCAGCACCTGAAACATGGACCTGGAGAACATGCACTTAAATACATGTAGTCATTACAACCAAAACACTGCACCACTCAATCACCACAATCAATCCATTTTAATGTCTGATACAAAACTTTATAATTGGTATTATATATGTATAAAATATTCAACAACTGTGACGAAAACTTAAACTGCAAATTCCACTTTCAACACTAACAATCAAAGAATGTACTGAAGTTAATGAGGAAAACCTCACCTGCAACTGGTTCTGGGGCGAACTTCTCGGGTTTAGCCTTATCTTTTACGATGTCTGTTCCCTAAAAATGGATAATTATAAACACAAACTAAATTAATCAGCACTGTGCATCAAAATATTGTAATACAATTTGGTTAACAAAATGAATATCTGTTTATTATGTATTTCAAATTAGCCCGACACAAATAGGTTTATCTCTGTGATGGTGCAGGACTATGTTAACCCTTCCACCCCTATGATACTTAAGTAAACTCTACCATGCATTGATCTGGATGAGTCCATTATGGTCTACAGTGGTGAAAGGGTTGAGAAAGACCAATAAATATTTTAACTGTAAATAATGAGATCCAAGTAATTCTCAAAATTATCGTAATTTGATCAACAACCAACTGATAACCTACCTCAACATGGGGTACAAAGTCTACCGGGGTGGCAGGTCTACTGGGGGGAGTGCCCGGGGGTGTGGGACCGGGCGACATCCCAAACGTTGGCAAGAGGAATGGGTCCTGCTCTTTCTGCCCGTCTTCATGGTCGGACTGCAATGGCGTGTCGTCATCCAACATAATGTTGACACGCTTCTTTCCTCGCTTGGGATCTGAGACAGATGTGGATAAAGTTTATTAAACATTCAATGCTTTTTATTAAAACATACACTGCGACTGAACTGTACAAGTTGTAAAAGATGATAGAGATCAATGAGTACGAAACATGTAAATACACATAACAAATTACATATTGTTAGCACTTATCAATCTCAAAATTATTAAAATGACATATATGTTTCACAATAAGCATAAAACAGACACATGTATCACAACAGCATGGTCAATGTATATACGTAATTGTTAATCATTCAATGACATTCAAAGTTAGGCTTTTGACAGCAATGTTTTAGGTGATATGGTTATGATACAGAAAAGTTGATAGCCACACAATATATCAGACAAATAACCTAGGACATTGTGTCAATAGTATGATAGATGCTGTTATTGAGGAGCCCAAAATTCAATCACTGATCAAATAACTATTTCTCATAGAGATCAATTTGACATTGAAATTATATAAATAATATTTCTATAGCCATGCATGTTTGAAAATTAATACCAAAAATTTCATTTTTACAATATCTCCATGCACATGTGCAAAATCTTGTTTTCAATTTATGGCTCTGAAATACTACACAAAATAAAAATGTGAACTAACGTCTAAATTATTTCATGACCTACGGGCTTAATTGGTATCAAGCAGTCTAACTTTAGCAGATTTTAATTGTTAACTTAACACTTCCACATCAAAATGAAAATGATCCAGAATATTCTACCAGTTCAGTAAACTGTGTGACACTAGAATGCACAAAATTAACTCATTAACGGCCCTGAAGACACATTTGAACTTTTCCAATTCAATGGTTGGAGTAAGGTTACTCTAGAGGATAATGATAGTGGGATTACCTGTAATCTATGATAGTAGTAGACTAACCATTAATTTATGTTATTGGATTTACAATAATTTGTGATATTGACCTTACTTGTACTTTAGAATCCTGGGTTTTTTGTTCGTGTGTTCCCAGTAATTTCTAATAGATACTTAAAAGGTTTCACTTAAATTATAATGGAGAAGTTGCATTAAAGAGCTATTGTTCTATATTAAAAGTATGTTAATGTGATAATATATACCTATCTACTATCTACAATTAAAACTGTTACATTTCTTTTGTGATCATTTTCTATATTTTCTATTGCTGACATTGCTAGTTAAGAACCACAAACAAACTTTCCATAAACATATTTCCTACACTAAGACCTCCCCTGGTAAAAACAGTCACCCAAAGCCATATTTGTTCATTTACAACACAACGACTAGTGATTATATCTCTCAGCAGGTAGTGCCTCTGGCATGTCAGTCACAACAGACTGTCATAAGGAAAACAAAAAATACAAAGCAATATATTTAAAATTTATATAACTGTAAGTATGGTCATTGATTGTTCTTACCTTAAGAAAAATGTCTGCACACAATAATAAACAGAAATCCCCCCCCCCCCCCCCAAGTGACACACAAGCCTTTTATAATACAGGAGTGTACAGTTGAATGATTGAATGAATGTCCTTAAATTAATTCTTTCTATTGAAAAAGTTAATTATTTTAATTACAATAAAAATATAAGTTTAAGCTTTAAGAAAAAGTAAAAATATGTTATTTCCTCAAATTATATAAAGGTAAAATAGTTTCTGTTTTGTAAGCTTATTTTGATTTATTTCCAGATTTTGTTAAATTTGTATTGAAAGTGAAACATCAATATTTGCAAAGTGAGTGATCATGACGGCCTGATCTGAAAACAAAATGATTCTATCTTTCATGTAATTCATACCCAGTACACCCCTGTATAGAAATGTGAATTCTGCAAACTGGAAGAAAGAATAAGTGCAATAATAAATATCAAGGTGAAAGGATTGGAGTAGTGCTGGGTAAAGGAGTATAACATCTGTAACACAGGGACAGAGGAAGAGTAACACTCAGGCTCCAGGGCACAAACCATCTTACATAGCTTTCTTCCTTTTTTCAGGAGTTTTTTTCTCCTAGCATCTGCTTTTTCTGGAATAAAATGGCATGCAGGTGGTGACAGATCCGGAGTACAAACATGATGTGACAGTTTAATGTCTATTCTTTGGACATGCCGTCACTACCTATAATGTTATGTATACATACAGTCAACACAGTTACAGTACTCAAAGGGAGACCACTCTCCAATCAGATACCTTCAACTAAAGTACACAGTCTTGATTTCCAACACAGATTCGCCAGATAATTAGATTTACATGTTTAGTGTCTGACACTTGTTACTGCTTCTATTTCTTTATCATGATGTTTACCATGTATAATAATTTTGTTCTGGAATTTGAAAATAATAAATACATGTATATAGATGAAAGACGTTACGGATTTTCTGTTGATTGGCTACCAAATTGTTTATTTTGCTGAACTACATAACATTTACGATGTGATGTTAATGAGATTTATATCATATGTTTGTACTAGATGGAGTCCAGTTTTGTATAGAGGATATATAATGAGTGAGGAAGGGTTATCGCTCGTTATAGATCCATTTGAGTGAGTTAATTATGTAGTATGATTCCTCCTTACCAGCTTCAGTTTAGTCGTTTAAAAACTCTGAAATTAATTTAATTTAATCTAAAACAAAGCAAATTATCCCGAATTGGATATTTTATTTCTTGTATATATGACAAAATTAAAGAAAGATGTGATATTTGTGACATCACACCAAATTATGTTATTTCACATAATGAAAAAAAAAGTTAATGGGCTGAGAATGAAGCCATCTTATATTGCTATGGGTGAAATGTAATAAAAAATGTATCAATAAATATCCAATTGTAACAGATTTAAAGAAAAATTGATATGGCACTGTGCATGTTTTTAATATTGATGTGGAATAGAAAGAAGTCTATCATAATATGACTTTTGTTACTGTAAGTATGTTCACTGTACGTCACACGCTGCTACACCAGGGCACGTATTTGTGAAACCCTTCTCATGCTCCAACTCAGATTCTGTGCTCAAGTAAAATTTGTTTTGATGATAAATTATGAAAAATAATTACATTTCCTCACTGATGTGGAAAAGATTTTAATAGACTTATTAGAGCCAAATACTGTTTTCAATGTTTACACTGGACTTTTTGGCTGTGTTACATCATTTAAGCGAGTTGCAAGAAAGCTGGCTTGAGCACAGAATTTGTTCTTGAGCATGAGAACGGTTTCATGACTACGAGCCCAGAACTCACAGTACCGTACTACACATGTAGGTGCTAACTGTTACATCCAACAGAAACATGCAAAGTGCATACAACATAGGTATAGAACTGAAATAAATAGCACGATAATTAATAATGATAATTCGAGGTTCTTATGTAGGTTGTCTCAAAGCGGTTCACAAATTATTATCCGCAGTTATAGGGCCTTTGCAACCAGCCAATATCTTTCTCAACTCCCTTGGGAGCATACAGCCGGTGCTGCCATTTCGGCGCTCACAGCTGTCATTCAACAATTATACCACTGCTCTACCACGTACTCATTTACAGCTGAGTAGACTGGAACAAGCGGAGTAGAGTATCTTGCTCAAAGATAGAACACAATGCCTTGCCGTGACTTGAACCTGCAACCCTTCGGTCACGAGTCCGGCGTCCTACCACTAGATTACATTGCCTCTATGAAAAACACTCGTCATGGAATTATATGAGATATGGCCTTAAAAAGCATATTTAGGAGACTTTAGAATGGGATACCAGCAGCAGTGAGGAGTTCGTGCATATTTTACTGATTTGCAGAGAGTGTCGACAATGTCGACCACCATCCAGTGATTTGCGATTAGGATAAGGAAAGTTTTCAGCGTTTTTGTACAAATGATAAAATAAATTCACATTACACCATTTACTAATATATCTGTTGAGGCCATTACATTTTCTAACGATTATTGAAGGATTTTTTTCTAATGTACAAATTGTGTGTTCGGATTTCGAATTTCCCCACTTCTCAAGGGTCTGGGATTCTGTTGAATATACATAAAAATCACCTTCTTTCACATGAGACTGAAACTGTCCTGTCCTGTCTTTTAAATTGTACATTTTACAAAGCTGAACCCCAGGAACATTGCAATTTGGCAGATACTGAACATTTTATCAGTCGAAGTGAAGATGTCTAGTATTGTAACAGCCCTCTCGGAAAAAAATCCTTTCCGGCATGATGTTCAGGATTAGCAAAGTTGGAAAACTTGTCAGGTTTACACTAACCACACAGCCACGCAAGCGAATTGTTATTTCAAATCATAATCGCACAACAATGGATGATTTCAAACAAAACGTAGAATTTCGCACACGCTTTCAAAATCCCTGGTA
Organism: Chlamys rubida; assembly: GCA_032359455.1. Lineage (NCBI taxonomy): Eukaryota > Metazoa > Mollusca > Bivalvia > Pectinida > Pectinidae > Chlamys > Chlamys rubida. Next base: position 5,172 of record JAUMHH010183277.1, on the reverse strand, counting down.
CAGAATATGCAAGAAAAGAAAACCCACAAACAGAGTCATTAGATACTGTCCCTCAATTGTCATCTGATTCTGCAGAACATTCACTCTTGTTATTGTTATTTCTATTCAGAACAATAAACCAATTGCCTACCCCATATCGGTAGTCAATTTGCTTTCATTTACTATTTGAAATAGAAATCAGATGATATTTGGTAGTTATGATGAAGGTGTGTATAGGGAGTCTTGTCTGGATCATGCCATCCGAATATGTAAAATATGTCGTCACGACAACTACAATTGTATTTAATTTTGTGGTTCACTAAGGGTTGAGCAGCATAACATGTCATTAATATATCTTAGATCGCATCTCCTTACCAATAACTAACGACGTTATTATGCAACGTGTCAGAAACCTCTCTAGCCACAATAACATATTAACGACAGTCCCCCTGTCGATTTGTTCCCGGCAACCCTCGGATTCTGGCTTTCATCAAACGGCGTAGCCTGGGATATGACGGTCATCAATTTCCGCCGTAAGGCGGCGTTCACATCACACAATGCTTTGGGGTCACCACAAAGTTTGCCGAGGACACGATATTCAATGTGCTAGGTCTTCGACTCAAGGTGATGATCAATACAGATTTGTGGTTAAGAATTATTGAAAACAACACGGGCGAGCGTTGACCGTTCCCTCTAGACGTCCAACACAAATAGCTCTGATCATTCGCACATCGCAACACACAATGATATATCAAAGGCGGTAAGTTTCACATTCTGGGACTATTCCTTTACTCACCTGGCACTCAATGACAGTTCTATAGATCCGAACTCCCATTGGGAGAAGTATGTCTTCGCTTAGCAAACGGTCAAATGACTATCAGTGGCTTTTGATTGTCACTGGGATTATTATTGTTGACTAAAATAACCATTACTGATACGTTTGCATGCATGGCTGTCAGAGGGCCGGGTGACGAGTTGACAAGGACATATGCAACTGACAACACCGATTCCGAGGAGATACATGTCCCTGTAGAAATACGTTAGAGGTGTCTGTCGTCTATATAAGCTCCAGGCAAATATAGCATTGGCTTTACCAGGAGTACACTGACCTGATGGAGTTGGAGCAGTTCCAATGTGACTCTTCTTTGTTAAGCGATACAGACGGCAAACCAGTGCCTCTTTGGAAAAGGATCTCAACTGTTTCGGGTGATAGAGATTTATCAGAATTATATTTAACCATTAGCAAACACTTTTGTTCGGGTGAAATCTTCAAAAAAGTGTCACAAATCAATTTACTTTAAATATATGCGCTAATATACAGTAAGTTATTCATGATAGCAATATATTATTAAATATATGATAATGAATAATATGAAAAATACCATTAAATCTTTAACATATTTCTGAAAAAACTTGTAGTTCTCCTCTGTTGATGTCATGTTAACCATTAGTGTGCCGCTGTGCCGATATATCAGCCAAACTAATAATGATATACAATTATGGACTTCAGGTGAGGTGTATTCCTAAAGTCCACAATTGTTTTATTATATGATATTTTATAAGAAGATTAATCTTTTTTCATGTCATAATCACAGATTGAAGGACTTCAAATACAAAATAACAGAGATCTACACAATTTCAGATTTGATTTATGTGATATTTAATTTCAAGTAAAACTTATTTGCACAATCGACTTCATCAATAGAATCACAAAGTTAAGAATTTGTTGAGATTATATATTTGTAGTTGAATTCAGTAGTGCAATTTGTAACTGATTTACAGACTGTCTTGAAAATTACCTAGACCAATTTTAGTAGCTCTCTGTAACACTTTTCCATTTATAGTTCGAGGTTTGTAACACATTTCTATTCATAGAACGAGGTCTATAACAGATTTACAGACTCGTCACATGACGTCGCTCTTCTAATCAGGGCACCAGTCATGTAATAAGCTTGATTGCCGCATTTGGCCAGCTAGTCAAATTGTCGATTTGTGATGACGTCACAATACCTACTTTGTGAGATGTCGCTCACACAGTCCTGAAAGTAATATTGTAACTCCACTGCACTCACTTGAATATTTTTTTCTATGGATTTTTCTGAAGTAATTTTTTTTACGTTTTTTCTGAAAATTGACAAACTGCAGAGAATTTTCCGTAGAAATTTTTTTGTCACAATTTTTGATCCAAATGTCTTAGAGATATTATTCATTATTTAGCTGACAGGAAGGATGAGTGTCTATAAGGTCCCTTTTTGGGCCCCGATATATCCCGATTTTTACCTCCTTCATTTCGCCAAAGATGTCTTATTGTATCACATGCGCAAAAAACTAAGGCAAAAAGTTAACCAAAAGTGGGGTTTTTGGGTACAAAAAGGGGTAGTGTAAATTACAAATAGAATATGCTGCAAAATGAAAATGAGCTAAAATAATACTATTTCTGTTTTTAAATATATTGTGTCATTTAAACAGGCATATATAAAAGAATGAAAAAGGACACAAATCCAGAGTTTATATAAAGCGGAGGATTAAGTCAGGTGGTTGTATTAGGTAAATTTCAAATGAAAGGTGTTTTGTTTTCTCAATAATTTCTTTTCTAATTTATATTTTGAGTTGAAATTTAGAATTTTATTCATTTGAGTATAATAATAAGTCGAGGTTCTTATATACCTCTTTATCACAACCTAGTTCGTAGGTCGTCTCAAAGCGGTTCACAAATTATTATCCGTGGTTATAGGACCTTTGCAACCAACCAATATCTTTAAATTCTCAACTCCCTGGGGAACATACAGCTGGTGCTGCCATTTTGGCCCTATCACAGCTAGCTTTCAACAATTATAGCACTCCCAATCCCAACTATGTACTCATTTACAGCTAAGTAGACTGGAACAAGTGGAGTAAAGTACTTGTTCAAAGATACGTAAAATATCTTGGTCAAGGATACAACAGTGCTGTGCCGTGACTCGAACCTGCAACCCTTCGGTCACGAGCCCGGCATCCTACCACTGACTACTACTGTGACACATGTTTTTATCTAAAACATTATTACAGAGTGAATCTATATTGACTTAAGTTTATTTACCGATACAGGATCTATAAAGATCCTCTTCACCGGACTCAAAATCATAACATTGAAATATTTAACAATAGATGAATGTGACCTTACTTGGATCATTAACGTATCTCAGATCTATAATTATATAGAAGTTCCTGGTTCTCCCAATGCTTATCAAGTCTTTATATCCAGTCTTATATTATATGAATTTTGTAGACTTCCTATCAACATTTTATTGTTTACAAATTGACAGAATATACATAGTTATAATCTGTCTTTAACCCTTTCACCCCTATGTAACTTTAGTAGCCTCTACCATACATTGATATGGGTGAGTTCATTATGGTCTACAGTGGTGAAAGGGTTAATAATAAATACTTCCTGGTTTTAACCCTTTCACCACTGTAGACCATAATAGACTCATCCATATCAATGCATGGAAGAGTCTAATTAAGTTACATAGGGGTGAAAGGCTTAAGGTTTAATACTCACATAAACATTATGTACATTGTGGACACGTACATATTGAGGTAAATACATGATATACAGGGAAGAGTGTGTTTGACACCGTGTGACATTAACAGGTATGTACTACGGGGAGAGGTGGGACAAGTTAATATATATAGCTGTACATATATATCAATTTAATATAAAATGATATTTTTCACACCTCAGATCCTGATTGGCTGGAACTGTATCATGTGATTCCTGATAAAACATTATATTGACAGATTGGTAAAAAAATAGGCTGGTTGACTGGGTGTTTCTAAAATAAGATTGAGAAGTGTTGCATTTTGTTGTGCTTCAAGATTTAAAAAAAGTCGATGATTTCAGTGTGTTGTGTTTTTTTATTGCAGTTTACACACTTAAATTCCTTGATATTGAAAAAAATATAATTTTATGATAACACTAGGTTAGCCTTTTGATTTTGGTCTTCGTCCTAGGTCAATATTTTTTTCTCAGGTAGGGAAAACCAGGTATTAACCTTATTAAAAGGTTTTTGTTATATTATATCAAATGTTCCAAATACATATCAAATCCCTGTGATGTATCACAAAGGATCAAATCCCTGTGATGTATTACAAAGGGTTCATATTCTGTAACTGAAGTCAAACCTCTCAACTGTCCACACAACGATTGTACATGTACATATATAAATGTAGAAGGGAAGAAGTTTTGGGAATGTCCATATATATATATATATAGCAATGTGTAACTGTTGAGTGGGATCTATTTAAAGAACCATCCCTTACTCAGTAAAGGTCCCACACAGTAACAGGGACCCGACCAGGATCTGACCCAGATATCAGTGTTTAGATTATATCATGTGGCTCACACAGACAGGAGCTCTATGTCCTTGTGTATGTAGTCAGTGTACCCTGTCAGTGTACCCTGAATGTATTAGGCTCCCCTACACATTCCCCAGTAAGTAGTTGTGTATGACTTCAGACATATACAGGAGTAAGGACTGGCAGGATTTAACAACAGATACACAAGGCTACAACGCGGACCTTACTCATACTCCGTGTTAACTTGTGGAGGACAACGTGGACACGCACATAGTGAGGTAAATACATCATATACAGGGCAGAGTGTGTTTGATACCGTGTGACATACCTACATTAACAGGTATGTACTATGGGGAGAGGTGGGACAAGTAAATATATGTAGACAAGTATAACAGGATTGGTAGGTATATATCACATGTAGTGTCCAAATAGACGGGTCAATATATAGTAGAGTATGGACAGGTAAACATTACAGGTAATGGATGAACAGGTAAACATATAAAAGGAAATAAAGTAAGGGACATTTCTGGTCAGGCATTTGTCTAAGGTAGGGAACGGTTTGTTATATTAAACAGAGGATTGGCAGGGAAAGATAACATGTACAAGACTGTATAAGAGAGACATATAATGAATATAGAAAATGGACAGGTAAATATAACAGGTAGAGAATGGACAGGTAAATATTACAGTTATAGAATGGACAGGTAAATATAACAGGTAGATAATGGACAGGTAAATATCACAGGTAGAGAATGGACAGGTAAATATAACAGGTAGAGAATGGACAGGTAAATATAACAGAGAATGGACAGGTAAATATAACAGAGAATGGACAGGTAAATATAACAGAGA